>JASDQU010105429.1:30758-44886 GCA_032191745.1 Picea mariana | reverse complement strand
AAGTGGATTCTCAAGTATTCAAAAGGTACTTCTACTCATGCATTATGTTTTGTAGGTTCAGACATTGTTCTATAGGAATATGTTGATTCAGATGTGGCAGGTGATAAAGATGGCAAGAGGACCACCATAGGGTATGATTTTACTATAGGTTGAACAATAGTAACTTGGATTTTGAAACCACAAAAGGTTGTTTCACTTTTAAAAACATAGGCAAAGTATATTGTTGCTATGGAGTCTAGTAAAGAGATTATTTTGTTACAGAGTTTTATGGAGGAATTGGGAAAGAATCAAGAGAATAGCAGGTTTTACTGTGATAGCGAGAGTGTCATTCATCTTTCAAATAACTCAAACTTCCATTCAAATACTAAGCATATAAAACTCGGGTACCATTTCATATGATCAATCTTGGAAGATGGACGTTTGTAGTTGGAAAAGACACACACTAGCCAGAATCCTGCATACATGTTAACAAAGGGAGTAACCAAGGAGAAACTGAGTTCCTGCACAATTTCAGTTGGTCTTCAAGCATGAAGGTGATGATGATAAATTTTGCAGGTCCATGGTGGAGTATAGTCCAGTAGGTAAAACAACAGTGGAGTTGTTGTGATCAGTCTCCAAGTGGGAGATTTTTGGTTGTGGAGCCTGATTATCTTCCTATTTCATAGGTCTTTGTTTTCATCCATGTTTATACCTCATCAAGATTGTACACTCCATAATATTATACACCCCTCCACGCGAGTGGTTTGCAGGGGGGATTTCCCCCCTGCGGGGTCCGAGAGGCTTATCCCCTTGGTTGGAGGGTTTGGGGGAAATAAGGCCCCCGGCGGGGGTTTGAGGGTGAAGCCCCCAAAGGAAAAATTTCCTTATAAATGTATATTGTAATTTCATAGTAAATCTAGACCATTCATTATAAGATCATAGATCTGATGGTAGAATTTATGTTAGGGTTTTCTTCCCTAGAAGGAAACCCTCTTTTATGAGGGAAATGTATTGTGGCTATGTATCATTGTGAATATTGTATTCTAAGAGAGGAGGTTGTGATAGAAAGAAGAGTTAGTTAAAACGGGTGTGTTGTAGGTTGTATCCTTTCATTTGTTGGATAATAAAGAGGAAGGACCTAGCAATTTTTCTGGTGGATGTAGCCCACACTGGGTGAACCACGTATATCTATGTCTCTATTATATTATGTATCTTTTGTGTTTTATTTCTGCATTTTTTTATATTTTATTTCTTTGCGATCCTGTTTTTCTAACATATCTCTTGAACTCAGCGATAGGTGTTTTTTCAATTGATCTCGTCGATGCCCAATGTTGATCGACGTCGGAAAATTTACGAGCAAGAAGTGCCCCCACGCAACTGATATCTTAAACGGTCAATGTACGATGTTGATTGGTGTCATTGTTATCTTTTGCACAAATATTTAACTCATCGACGCCCAATTTTGATCGGTGTTGTCATTCTCATGACTGGCGGTGCCTTTACGCAACTATTACCGGACTCGGTCGACGCTCGATGTTAATCAGCGTCAGCATTCTCAAGCATGTGTTGTTTCATCCAATGCCTGATATTAATCGACGTCGATACTTCATAGACCCATCGGGTGTAAGAGATCTTTTCCTTTAGAAATGAATTTGAAGTTTTTTCCTAGGAAAATCACTAGGTGTTTTACGTTTTTCGATCTTATTCAAAATACATGCAGCTTTTGTTTTCTTTGGATTTTCTTGATTTGTATATGCAAGTCAAACTGTGTAAATCAATGAGTAATTTGGAAAAACAGTAGAAATGAAACTCATGTTGAATTAAAGGGAACAATGCAAACAACAAAAAATAGAAAGTGGTACCCAGAAATTTGAGAATTTTAAGGGTGTGTTCAGTGCTCAACAAATGGAGATTCACTGGTAGAACTCTTTATTTCTCTCTTAATGATGTTTCCATATTTATTGTGAAATGGTCAGTATCTTGAAGCAATAACCCATGGATGACTCACAAATATTTATACATATGGCCCAAGAAAATTCTTGTCGACTGCTCATGGGGATTCACCTGAATAACTTCCTCTTTCCATTTAATCAATGACCCCTACCTTTCTATCAAGATTTGAGTCAGAACTCAAATTTTTTAGAAGACCTAATGTTATTAGTTTTCTTCTAAAAGTCAAAACCTTACCATGGTTTTTCTCCACTTCCAATGAGCATCCATAGCCCCAACGGACTCACCCAGATATCCAGACCTTGCTCCAATACGAACAAGCTTCCATAGCCCCGACAAAGATATATACATACCCTCTCGATCATACATTCTGACTTGTTATTTTGTGTTTATCTTTGTTTCATTCATGTTAGGAATGAACGAGGGAGTAGGATATATGTTTTTTCATGAAGGATCATAACCATATTCCTTTCATTCTTTTTCCTTTCTGAACAGTACGAGGACTAAATTTTCTCTGTTCAAGGTATTGACCATACTTTTCTCTGTTCCACTTCCCTCGGTATTCCCAGACCATGAGGTATTTGACTTGTTTGTTCCTTAAGAAATGTGCATACAAAAATGTGATTTACCCATGCGTTGAAGCCTCTGATAAAAAAGAATTCTCCCCATTATTCTACGAAATTTAAAATTGAGAGATAGGAATCTAGATTTAGTAGATTTCACCACCATTTTGACAAAGAATGCACCTGAAATCGTGCTATCATCAGAACAACCAAAAAAATAAAATAAAAAAGAAATCAAATCACACTAAATAAAGAAAACCAAAAGGAAAGAAAATTGAAAATATCAAACTCGTCACTCAAAACAAAATTAAAAAGAAGTAAAGGTAAACTATAATACAAGAAGTTGTCTCGGAGACAATTTATGAAAAGAAACACTTTAGGGGTTGTTCGTTGATGGGAAGAGCTTCGAGCTCATCCCTAAGGTTTTGCAGACAGTAAGTTCCTACCCCAATTTTCTCAGCAACTTGAAAAGGTCCAAGCCACATATTTTGGAATTTCAAATGTTTACCCTTTGGCTCGTTGATTTTATCCCACTTAAGAACCAAGTCACCTACTTCAAAGTTTTTATCACCAACCTTTTGTTTATCAAACCATTTTTTTGACCATTTGTTGATGGGCTGCAAACTTCCTTTTAGCTTGTTATCACTCTTTCTCAACCATAAGGAGGGTATCAATTATTTGTTGCATACTAGATGAGGGTTGTCCTCTTGAGGACTGGGAAAGCTCCAAGGATGGGAGATATAGGTTGGTCGGAAAAATGGCTTTTTTTCCATACACCAGAAAGTATGGGGAATTCCCTAGGGATTCTTTAGGGGTTACCCTATCATCCCATAGAGCGTTATGTAAAGCATTGTGCCAATTCTAGTGATTCTCTACGATTGTCTTCCTAAGAATCCTTATTAAGTTTTTATTGGTAGACTCAGAAACACCATTTCCCTACGCATAGTAGTTGTCTGAATACTTCAATATAATTCCTGTATCTAACGCAAATTCAGTCAAGAGAGTAGAAGAAAAATATGCAGCATTATCAAATTCCAAGACTGAAGTCACCCTAAACCTTGTCATGATGTGTTGTTCAATAAATTGTATTACCACCTTCTTATTAATCTGGGTAAGGGGAATTTCTTCTGACCATCGTGTGAAGTAATCGATAGCAGTCAATATATACTTATGTTGTTTGGAAGAGTTTGGGTTTATCTCTCCTATTATATCTATTCCCCATTGTTCAAATACCAAAAGTACACTGGTTGTAATGCAATTACCTTTTTCTTTTCCTTCCTAATGCTCATCTGACAAAATTTTCAACTCCTGACATATACGTGAGTGCCTCTAAACAAAGTTGGCCAATAGTATCCTTCCCTCAAAATCTTATGGTTCGTAGTCTCCCCTACGAAATGGCCCCCTATAGGACCTTCATGGAGTTCCCTCACTACCCTTTCAACATCTTCATTTTCGAGACATCTTAGCAAAACACCATCATAATTTAAGTGGAAAAGTATTGAGTTAATAAGACGATATCGAGCAAATTTAGTCTGAGTTCTCTTCTCTCTCTTGGTTTTAGGTATTCAGGGTAGGTGTCGGGATGGAGAAAATAAGATAGGTCATCATACCAAGAGTCTTGTGTGGGTGGGATGTACAATACTTCACCACACCATAAAGCCAACTCATTGTCCCAACCCAAATCCCTATTTTCTATCATATCTTGGGATTATGTGGCTAGTTTGCAAAGTCCCTGACCCCGACAATTATTTGCAGTTTTATTCCAAGATAAAATTATTGGATGGAAGCCATCCAATTTCCTCTTCTTTCTCCCATTTTTTGTTGCATGAATAGTGACCTAACGGTTGGGTGAGGCACTATGACCTTGGTATGATTCTTGAGGATGTAAGGAATAAAGTGTTTTACTTCTTTATAGAAAATGTAGGCTTGTTTTTCAATGGATGGGTAATTAAGCTTTGGTCCTTGAAAGTTAGTGTTCATGAACGAGATGGGTGCCTCATTGTTTTCATCATTCTTTTGAGTAAGGATTGCAGACAACGATTTATCTGAAGCAAAAGTGTAGAGAGAAAATTATTTGTTGAAATCAGGGTTACGTAGTATAGGGGCTTGTGATATGGAAGTATTAATGTTTTTGAAAGATTCCTTTCCCTCATCAGTCCATTTAAACTCAATATCCTTGTGTATCATTTTTTTTAGAGGTTTAATTGTCTCTGCAAAATCTGGAGTGAACTTTCTTTCAAAATTAATCCTTCCAAAGAAAGATTGCATAGCCTTTTTTTTATGAGGGAGTGGCAATTTCGAAATTGTTTTTATGCATTTAGGATTGATATGGATACCATTCCTAGAAATTATGTGACCTAAGAGTTTTCCTTCCTCTAGTCCAAATATAGTCTTTTCCAGGTTTAAGGATATCCCATACTTTCAACATATTTTAAAAATTTGGGTGAGATGGATAATATGATCAGCCCTATCCTTGGAGTAAACAGTAACGTCATCCATGTATACCACTACACATTTGTTAATTAACCCCTGAAATTCCACATCCATGGTTCTTTGGAAAGTAGTTGCCGCATTGATTAGACCAAATGGCATGCATTTGTAGGAAAAATTTCACCATTTAGTTCAGAAGGTTGCTTTCAATATATCTTCTTCTGATACTAACACCTGGTTGTATCCTGAGAAACCGTCCAGAAGTGAAAATATTTTCACTCCCAATACAGTCTGTAGAATTTGTTCCATGGGAGGTACACGATAGTTATCTTTTGTTGAGGCTCAATTCATATTTTTGAAATCTACACATAAGCAAATTTCCTCGGATTTTTTCTTTACAAGTACCAAATTGGCCACCCATGCAGAATGCCTTACTTGGAATATTATCTTGGCATCTAACGGTTTCTTTAGTTCCTTCTGCATCAAGGGTTCCATGGATAGGTGAAATTTTCAGATCTTTTGCTGGAAAGGGTTGACCTCGGGCCTTAATGGTATAGTGTGTTGAATAATTATGGTGTTGTACATTTTCAAATCCTGATATGACCATGCAAAAAAGTCTTGGTACTCCTTGAACAACTTTAAGTAGGTCTTCTTTTCCTCCAGTGATAATGATCTCCCGAGATTGATGTTTCGAGGGTTGTAAACAATCCCTAGATTTATGACTTCATAGAATGGACATGAGCTATTGGTTTTGGTATTTTTTGGTTTCTTAAATTGCTTTTGTAAATCAAAAAGGTTCTCAAGAATGACTACTCCCCGGGGCATAGTGTGGAGTTTAGGATGGGTTGGGTTACTTACTTTTGTTGGATTAGGGCTTTGATTGTCCTGTCCTGCAATCATTTCTTGAAAAACTTCATCGTCAATGTTTAGATCCCTAAAATTTTCTTCATTATTCAAAAAGGATATGATATATTCATCTCCATCAAATACCCTCCAGTTAACAATGTTATTTGGGACCAAAGGTTTGTGTAAAAATTCTATGGAAAACCTTGAGGCTTCATAATCCTCTAAGGGAGACAACCTCGAATATGTTGTGGCCAAAGAATCGGCTAGTATATTTTTGGATCAAGGTATGGCTGTGATGAAGAATGCTAGGAAATTTTCGATCAGCCTGTGAAATTTCTGCTAATAATTTATCAAATGGGGGGAATTGCAGTGGATATTTTTTCTTACATGTCTAATGAATATTTATGAATCTCCGAAGACAACTAGTTCCTTGATGGTTAAATCAATATCTTTCTTGAGTCCTTGGAAAAATTCTTTGTATTAGATAGTGTTGTTTGTGCACTCAAATTCCAACCTACGAGACGAAAAACTATGCTTTCCTATTGGATTAATGAAAATGCTTCCAACACCAGTCCCCTCTTGATATGTTGATCCATCGAAGTAAAGAGTCCATATTTCAGACACAAATTTTGGAACTCTCTTGTCCCAATCCACCTTTTGAATAGTCCATGCTTGAAAAAGCGGGAGTGTTCGCAGGTTTCACAGTTCCCGGCACTGTAGATGCTGGACCGGACTCAAGGAAGGCTATATCATGCGAGAATGCATTTGTGGCTGCCGCTAGAATAGGTGGAGAGTCCGTCCTGAGCCACCGTCGGAGGAGCTGGATCTGACGCTGGAAAAGAAAAAGCAAGCACCATAATCTATTGCTGCCCCAGCAACAAGGCAACAGGGAAGGAGGAAGCATCTGAGATAGATCGAGACCCAGATCCCATTGAAGCACCTGTTGAAGCACTCATTGTCGTCTTAGTGTTGTCGGATTGAGCATGGGTGTTTTGTTTGGACTTATTACATTGCTCAATTATTTCATGACTATCGTGAAGTGATAGTTATAACCTATGGGAAAGTAATACTTTAGACAAATAGGGAGTTAAATTACCGAACTCAGACTCACATGAGTAATTTCCTAGGACTGGGAACTCAGTAGAGGAAGGTTCATTAGGGGCTTCCAAGTCTGTGATAGTATGCTTCAAATATTTTTCTCAGTTGATCCTGATCATGTTGGGGTTTCCCTTCAATGGTAACCATAAGTGGGACCAATCTGTACTAAAATATCCATGTAATTATTAAGACCAATCCCTGCTCAGCAACATCCCATAGGCCTTCAGAATGTCTACGATTATGATATCTATGACTTGATGAAATTTTGGGTTCGAGGCATTCGAATAATAACATCCTTTAGTTCCCCAATAACTTTAACCTCAACTATGTCTAGTTGAATGATATGGGTGTCACTTTTGGTAGGGGTATAATTTAGTTTCTTGCATACCAACAAAGGCATAACATTGGAGGAAGCACTAGATTCAACCAAATAATTGTGTAGGTTCTTGTTATAAATTTCAAATGTTAACAGAAAAAGTGGAACACATGACCTAGGATTTTTATCGGCCATCATTATATTCATGTTAGGCTTTCGAAACTCCTCACAGTTTCCTATACCCAAGCTTGAATGTGGGCTTGATTTTTCATGAGCTTGTCGTCCTCATCTAGGGCTTGCAACAATAATTTTTTTTGATCAATTCTATACAAGTCCATCACTGAAATATTAGCTTTCAATTTCTTCAGGTCTTCTACCACATTATACTCTATCTTTGTTGTTTTGTGAGCTGGGAACTTCAGGATAGAAATCAATGGTGGGATTGGTTGAGATAAAGAGGAAGATTTTGGGGTTTTCTTAGGAGATTATGCAATGGTAGGTAGGTTATTCAAGATGGGTGTCTTGTTGCTAGTTTGGAATGACAAAATTTTGGGACATTCTTCTTCTTCTATAGGAACTTCAAAAGATGATGTGTGAATGACATTCCATAGAACCATGGATTCTTACTCAAGTGGTTCACTAACTTCATTTTCTATTGTATTTGATGTGTGGTCATTACGTTGTTAAGTCAAGGAAAAACCATCTAAGAAAAGATTTGCAAAAATATTCATAGAATTCACCCATTGTGGGCAATATCTTTCTAAATGGTTTTATTTTTGGTAGTTACAATATGAATTTGAGGCGACTTCTCCCAAGTCAATTTTTAAATTGGTAGGAGGGGGTTACAAGGCCTTAAAAGGTGGATTTTTTCTAAAGAAAGGTTTGTGAGGCCTAGGGTTTGATCTGGCTTCCCCTGCATTTATCTTCATGTCTACAATTTCATTGGGAAACTTCTTAACCATCCTTTGTAATCTCTCCATATTTGTATTGTCCTTTTCAATATTTTGTTCAGTTTGTTTACCGGGAGTTCCTGTCAACAAAATCCATCACCTAGGTGGTTGTTGTGTATCTTTCTTTAATAAATAAATATTACTATCTTTGTAGCCTTTCATTTGAAATTAAATAATTTTGGCTTCCTCAAAGTTTTCATCAAGAGTAGTTTTTAGCAGCCCTCTTAATGAAAGTTTTCATCAAGAGTAGTTTGTAGTTCTTGGGAGGGCTTGGAATCTATTTGAAACTTGTTTAGGATAGTTGTAAAATGTTGGTTGAATTCCTTGACTTTATTCTTGGGGCCCATAGTGGCGGTGAAAATTTGAGCCATTAGGGCTGTGGTAGTCATTTCCTCAATAAATTTATCCAGGAAAGATTTCTGAAATTTTGTCCAATTGTTAATGGATCCAACTAGACGTTGAAATACCATGTTGAAGTTGAGTTCTAAAAGTTATAATGGAACAATTTGCATACTACATATTAATGTTTTACATTCATTAATATTATCACCAATATAAATTTCTTGATATGATCCTCAGGGAGACCAGAGGTTTTAGGATTAAATTTTGGGAGAAGTTTTTCTGGGTGCCTAGGAAAATGATGAAATCTCTATGGTAAGGCTAGGGAATCCTTGGACAACAATGGCTAATTGTTTTCAGGTTGGTTGGTACCCTCTATAACTTCTTCGTTGTTGTTTTCCATATTATCTGACTCATTATCTAAATTTTCTGAATTAGAATTTGCTTCCTCAAACTCTAAATCGTTTGTGCAAGAATAAGTGCTTATTGGTGGGGTGATGGGAGAATTTTTAGGAATGAAGCTAAGAGTTTGGTCAATTTTAGTAAGAGAAAAATATATCATATATTCAACCGTATGGAAAAAGGTGTGATCTGGGGTATTGACAATGGGTCTTCTAGTTTGCTTCACGTAGGGAAGAAATGGAGCTAACGACAAGGCTATGATCTATCAAGTGTAATATATATTAATCCTTCTAAGTGTGCTTATTTCATCATGATGGATCATCTAAGGTATGTCTGGGTGAAGGTATGTACAATCTTCAGCATGCAGTGACTCGCTTGTAGTGGGGGTACCTTCAATCTTAAGGCTATCCTGAGAGGGACTATCCATGCATGTGGGTTGTTTTGAATTTGTATGTTATTTGAGATGAGTTTCTGTTTAAAGAACATTTTTGAAGAGCCATGCATTTGTTCAACCCTCCTTCTAGAACCAATTATGTTGAGGGGTCAAAATTCCCTTTAACTCAATAGTAGGAATCATACCCAGAGACAAGGCCCAATTAGACTCTTCCCTATTTGGGGTAACGTGATTCTCTGAATGGATGGTATGGCATGTTTCAATGGGATTTACTATGTTATATAATGGGTCTTTATAGATTGTTTTCTCTTTCTTTATAAGTTCGTTTATTAAGAGTTTGATGAATGAATTCTTAATAAGGTTGGGCTTAGACTAACCTATTACCAATAACATGTATATGACATCACTTTTAAACCAATATCAAAACATTAATATTTCCTTATTGATCAATCGACAAATATCATCTAAGAAAAGGAAGGTATTCATAGAAATGAGATATAACCATAAATAATTCAAGTTAATTTATAACACAATTTTATAACACCATCACATTCATGCCAATATACATTTAGTGACTGCAACGTTTCAAGATAACTCAAAAACACAATTATTGTCTTACTAAATTGCTTGTAGTAGTCAATCAACAAAGCAAAACAATCCACAAATTGAGTTACTCCACAAGCTTTGGAAAAAATTGTCTTCGGCTCTACATGAGCTTCAAAATTAAACTTCAAAACAATTATTTGTCTAATCCTCCACTATTACAAAACCATCAACCCTTCAAAACGAGGTCGAACTCTTTATTTATATCAAAAACTTCATGCAAAAACTTATCACTAACACTTGTTAAACAAGATATAACAAAAAATAAAGTGGATCATATCCAAATGGAAACTATCAATCATATTTCATTAATGCATAGCATTAGGTCTATCATAGTCATACCATTTGGAGAATAGATCTTCACAAGTGTGAAAACATGGGAATCGTTGTTGGTCCATTGGCATGCTGAACCTATCCTTCATCTCCATGACCCAGTCTTTAAATTTGTTGATCTCAGAGCCTAGATGTTGTTGGACCCATGTTGTCCCTATTGGCCCATCTGTGAGTCTTTTAACCTATCCCTTATCGAGATTTTGAATCTCCCGAACCTTAGCTTCAAACTCATTGTCTATTTCAATGAATCGTCCAACTATGATGCATAAGTCAACGAAGTCATCGAGGGATCCAAATTCTGGGAGCTTAAGATCTATCATTCTTTGATTGATGTGGTCCCAATTTCTAAGACACTCCTCCCATATTTCTTGCATTTTTAGTCGTGGTTCTTTTACCAGTTTCACCCAATACTCTATTACTACTATGAATCTAGATAAACTCTCTTCTACAAGAATATTCATACCATGTTCCTCTTTGCCTATGCCTTTATGGATCTCTCTGATATATTGAATTTGTTATGATACTTGATTCACTTTCTCATACCATCTCATAGTCTCCTTCTGGAACCAAGACAATGTCCCCATGCATCTGCATCATCCTTTCAACTTCATACAAGAGTATGTGTGCTTCATACCTATCCACTATCTTCTCTGCACCTTCCTGTCGAGCTTATTCCATTGCTACTAGCCCAAACACCTATTCTAGAAATTCCAATTGTTCATTCCCAAGCAGGGCCATGAACCTGACCATGTCTATTTTTTATTTCCTCTGCAAAAATTCATCCCATATCAAAGCATTATTTGTGAATATTTCATCCTCTTAATAATCATGTGGGTAAGGTCAATGAGACACTACCTGATTAGCATGTTTGACCACCAATTTTCTAGGTTTGTACCTCCTATACCTCTCGATGACAAACTTGCACTCTATTTGACTTTGATCTTCTTGTCTGGAATTTATGGTATCCTTCACGAAAAGGTAACCTACATAAAACCCATAGGGAATAAATATCATTTTCTTTCCCTTTACCAGAGATGCATTGAACCCTTGTATTATAGTCTGGTGGAAGATTTCCCCTAACACCATTTTATCGAGCACATGAGCCGACAGTAGGTGTGGTTCTCCAAGGGATCCGAAAATCCTGATATATGTGTTTTTTTATTCCAAGTACCAATGCCTAATTTTGGATATTACCTTCCTTGTTTCTTCTAATAGGCTTGGGAAATCCTACTTAAAAATTAGATGATACACTCGAGCTATGAAACCGTCAAAAACTAAATCCATTGATATTTTGTACTTGTTCTCCCATAATATGTTGAAGTAGACATGTATAGACACTTCAGAGACATTCCATCTTAGGCTTGGGCCAGGGAAAACATTTCTATCACATATTGCATCAAGAAGATAAGATGCCATGTAAAATGCAGGGGTTTCCCCATGTTTTGGATTCTTCTCCTCTCCTATTCGGGTGGTCAACTATTTTGAGATAATAGCTCCCCATTTAAAAGTGCTTCTAGATGTAGCAATCGTATGATCCAAAGGTGTCCAGGCTTCAAAAAACCTACAACAATCATTTTATCCATATAAATGACAGATCAAGGCCATCATGAAAATCTAAGGTTCTCAGAGGTTCGTTGTGTTGTACCACCCCGAGGCCCAATTCACGAACTTCTTATCCTCCCTCCAACAGGACGCTAACAATTGAATGATGTTATTTTTCTCATAGAATTCCACAAGAAAATATTTTTTCAACCTGACTTCAACATAATTGATCTTGTAATACATGCTTACTTTTGTCGACAATAACACACCTATATATTCCCCATCCTTATTATTCAACGGGAATTTATCTGCATCAACATGATGGATGATCTACTCTAAGAGATCAACACATGGAAGGACATGTTTCTTGGCTGCTACCCCCTTACCTCCGAGTCACTGTGAGGCATGAATTCTGGGAAATCCTCATAATGGAGTTTGTTATACAGGTCCAACCAGGAAGGAATAATTACCTTGGAATCCATGCCATTTTCTATGTCTTTGAAGAATGGAGGTGGAATTGCATGCTTCTTTTACAACATTTTGATCACTGATCTGCCTTGGGGGAAAAATCTAGATTTTTTTCCGTCAAGCTAGATGCCTCTCCAACTTGCTCACTTCCTCCTTTTGGGGTATTGGGGACCTACAGGTTATTGGATGTCTGGGTAGAATTTTTTTTCTTTAAATACAATAATTCAGCTCAGTACCTCCCTTACCACAAATTTGAAGTAAAACTAGGATAAATACTTGTGTGCCAAAATTCTTCCAAGTACAATACTCACTAGTTAAGTGTTTGCAATAAACATAGCACAACTTAGTTAGTTAGCGATATTGGATCAATCATGATTTCATGAGATAAATTCAAACAGTTCTATGCAAAACATGAGATCATTCAAATGTATTTGGATAAATAACAGTTGGCTCTCACATCCACAATCATCAAGATTTCGGTACAAAGGTTCTATGAGATATTTTCATTAATTCCATCCATTGCCTGTGCCAGCTCCAGTAGTAAAAGTGACAATTATACCGACGATGCGAAGGGAAATTGGAGTGTATTATCGGGAAATTTAAATGGTCATAGATTAGCGTGAGACAGTCCAAAATCAGGAGTCGTCCATTCATGCTGCTTGAAGTTTTGAATTAAACGCGTGTCTAAATAGTCGATCTAATGGAAATGATGGGGAGACACAATGACCTTTAGTAAGCTCGAGACATAGTGATGCATGTGGGTAGATGGTCCTAATATGGATGGTCTCAATGACTTCGAGGATCCTCAAAAATACCAAACGAACGTTTCATACTTTTCGTCATAAACTCTTAGGTCGAGCATCGACTGAAAGCAGGATACAGGTTTGAAGATAGGTTTAGTCTTCTTGATTGGCTGAAACCAATGTCTATTGGTGTTCAAATCATTCTCACAGTCCATGTGTTTCCCTATGTTCAATCCTGGGTGCCAATTTTTGGTGTTACTTGGGCATTGAGGACTATCTTTTAGACTCAGTGATGGGTGTTTTGTCAATTGACCTCATCGACACCTGGTGTTAATTGGAGTCAAAAAATTTACGAGAAAGAAGTGCCCCCACACAAATGGTATCTTATATTGTTGATGCCCTATGTTGATTAGCGTTGGTGTTATTGAGTATGTACCACACTTTTGAACACATATTGAACTCGTCGGTGCCTGATGTTGATTGGCGTTGCCATTCTCATGACTGGCAGTGCCTTCGTGCAACTATTATCGAACTCGGTCGATGCCCAATGTTAATCGGCATTGGTGTTCTCAAGCATATGATGCATCTTTCGACCTATGTATTTTTTCGGACGATGCCCGATATTTATTGGCATTGGCGCTTTAGAGATACTCCCATCAGGTGTCGAAGATCTTTTCCTTTAGTAGTGGATTTGAAGATTTTTCCTAGGAAAACCACCAAGTGTTTTGCGCTTTCTAATCTTATTCGAAAGACATGCGGCTTTGGTTTTATTTGGATTTTCTTGATTTGTAGATGAAATTCAAACTGTGTAAATAAATGAATAATTTGGAAAGATAGTAGAAATGCAACTCATGTTGAATCAAAGGGAACAATGCAAATGAAAAAAAATAGAAAGTGGTACCCAAAAATTTGAGAATTTTAAGGGTCTGTTGAGTGCTCAACACAATTGAAATTCTCTTAATTCTAGTGTGTTGATTTTGTAAGGAGTCTTTGAGAATGAGGCAACTCCATGAAAAAATTCAATAGATAATTCTATATCCCTCTTTGGTGGAAAACCTAGTATTTCTTCAAATGCATCCTCAAACTCTTATAACATTAGAAAATATTAAATACATGTCCCTTTGGTCTTTTCTGGCTCTTCCACATGAGATACATACAATTGATGTCCTTTT
>JASDQU010105429.1:16666-30738 GCA_032191745.1 Picea mariana | reverse complement strand
TATGATATTATAATTGGAATGGACTGGTTGGATAAGCATCATGCTATCCTAGATTTCCATAACAATATCGTTACATGTATTGATGAAGAAGGAAGGTGGAGAACTATACAAGGAATTTTAAAACCCATTTCTATAAGGGAGATTTCAACCTTATGGTTGAAGAGATGATTTAGAAAAGGACATCAATTGTATGTATCTCATGTGGAAGAGCCAGAAAAGACCAAAGGGACATGTATTTAATATTTTCTAATGTTATAAGAGTTTGAGGATGCATTTGAAGAAATACTAGGTTTTCCACCAAAGAGGGATATAGAATTATCTATTGAATTTTTTCATGGAGTTGCCTCAGTCTCAAAGACTCCTTACAAAATCAACACACCAGAATTAAGAGAATTTCAATTGTGTTGAGCACTCAACAGACCCTTAAAATTGTGTTGGGTACCACTTTCTATTTTTTTTCATTTGCATTGTTCCCTTTGATTCAACATGAGTTGCATTTCTACTATCTTTCCAAATTATTCATTTATTTACACAGTTTGAATTGCATCTACAAATTAAGAAAATCCAAATAAAACCAAAGCCGCATGTCTTTTGAATAATATTAGAAAGCGCAAAACACTTGGTGGTTTTCCTAGGAAAAATCTTCAAATCCACTACTAAAGGAAAATATCTTTGACACCTAATGGGAGTCTCTCTAAAGTGCCAACGCCGATAAATATTGGGCATCGTCCGAAAAAATACACAGGTCGAAAGATGCATCATATGCTTGAGAACACCAACGTCGATTAACATCGGGCATCGACTGAGTTCGATAATAGTTGCACGAAGGCACTGCTAGTCATGAGAATGGCAACGCTAATCAACATTAGGCACTGACGAGTTCAATATGTGTGTCAAAAGTGTGGTACATACTCGATAACACCGACGCTAATCAACATAGGGCATCAACAATGTAAGATACCATTTGCACGAGGGCACTACTTGCTTGTAAATTTTTTGACTCCAATTAACACCGGGTGTCAACGAGGTCAATTGACAAAACACCCATCACTGAGTCTAAAATATAGTCCCCAATGCCCAAGTAACACCAAAAATTGGCACCCAGGATTGAACACAGGTAAACACGCAGACTGTGAGAAGGATTTGAACACCAATAGACATTGGTTTCAGCCAATCAAGAAGACTAAACCTATCTTCAAACCTGCATCCTACTTTCGGTCGATGCTCAACCTAAGAGTTTATGATGAAAAGTATGAAACATTTGTTTGGTATTTTTGAGGATCCTCGAAGTCATTAAGACCATCCATATTAGTACCATCTACCCACATGCATCGCTATGTCTCGATCTTACTAAATTTCATTGTGTCTCCCCATCATTTCCATCAGATCGACTATTTAGACATGCGTTTAATTCAAAACTTCAAGCAGTTTGAATGGATGACTCCTGATTGTAGACTGTCTCATGCTAATCTATGACCATTTAAATTTCTCGATAATACACTCCAATGTCCCTTCACATCGCCGGTCTAATCGTCGCTTTTACTACTGGAGATGGCACAGGCGATGGATGGAAATAATGAAAATATCTCATAGAACCTTTGTACTGAAAACTTGATGATTGTGGATGTGAGAGCCAACTATTATTTATCCAAATACATTTGAATGATCTCATGTTTTGCATAGAACTGTTTGAATTTATCTCATGAAATCATGATTGATCCAATATCGCTAAGTAACTAAGTTGTGTTATGTTTATCGCAAACACTTAACTAGTGAGTATTGGACTTGGAAGAATTTTGGCACACAAGTATTTATCCTAGTTTTACTTCAAATTTGTGGTAAGGGAGGTACTGAGTAGAATTATTGTATTTACAGAAAAAAATTCTACCCAGACGTCCAATAACCCGTAGGTCCCCAATACCCCCAAAAGAGGAAGTGAGCAAGCTGGAGAGGCATCTAGCTTGATGGAAAAAAATCTAGAGTTTTCCCCCAAGGCAGAGTCAGTGATCAAAATGTTGTAAAAGAAGCCTGCAATTTCACCTCCATTCTTCAAAGACATAGAAAATGGTATGGATTCCAAGGTAATTATTCCTTCCTGGTTGGACCTGTATAACAAACTCCATTATGAGGATTTCCTATAATTCATGCCTCACAGTGACTCGGAGGTAAGGGGGTAGCAACCAAGAAACATGTCCTTTCATGTGTTGATCTCTTAGAGTAGATCATCCATCATGTTGATGCAGATAAATTCCTATTGAATAATAAGGATGGGGGATGTATAGGTGTGTTATTGTCGACAAAAGTAAACGTGTATTACAAGATCAATGACGTTGAATTCAGGTTGAAAAAATATTTTCTTGTGGAATTCTATGAGAAAAATAACATCAGTCAATTGTTAGCATCCTATTGGAGGGAGGATAAGAAGTTTTTGAATTGGGCCTTGGGGTGGTACAACACAACGAACCTCTGAGAACCTTAGATTTTCATGATGGCCTTGATCTGTCGTTTATATGGAGAAAAGGATTGCTGTAGGTTATTTGAAGCCTGGACACCTTTGGATCATACGATTGCTACATCTAGAAGCACTTTTAAATGGGGAGCTATTATCTCAAAATAGTTGAGCACACGAATAGGAGAGGAGAAGAATCCAAAACATGGGGAAACCCCTGCATTTTACATGGCATCTTATCTTCTTGATGCAATATGTGATAGAAATGTTTTCCCTGGCCCAAGCCTAAGATGAAATGTCTTTGAAGTGCCTATACATGTCTACTTCAACATATTATGGGAGAACAAGTACAAAATATCAATGGATTTAGTTTTTGACGATTTCATAGCTCGAGTGTATTATCTAATTTTTAAGTAGGATTTCCAAAGACTATTAGAAGCAACAAGGAAGGTAATATCCAAAATTGGGCATTGGTACTTGGAATAAAGAAACACATATATCAGTATTTTCAGATCCCTTGGAGCACCACACCTACTGTCGGCTCATGTGCTCGATAAATTGGTGTTAGGGGAAATCTTCCACCAGACTATACTACAAGGGTTCAATGCATCTCTGGTAAATGGAAAGAAAATGATATTTATTCCCTATGGGTTTTATGTAGGTTACCTTTTCGTGAAGGATACCATAAATTCCAGACAAGAAGATCAAATTCAAATAGAGTGCAAGTTCGTCATCAAGAGGTATAGGAGGTACAAACCTAGAAAATTGGTGGTCGAACATGCTAATCAAGTAGTGTCTCATTGAACTTACCCACATGATTATTAAGAGGATGAAATATTTACAAATAATGCTTTGATATGGGATGAAGTTTTGCAGAGGAAATAAAAAACAGACATGGTCAGGTTCATGGCCCTGCCTGGGAATGAACAATTGGAATTTCTAGAATAGGCGTTCGGGCCAGTAGCAATGGAATAAGCTTGACATGAAGGTGCAAAGAAGATAGTGGATAGGTATGAGGCACACATACTCTTGGATGAAGTTGAAAGGATGATGCAGATGCATGGGGACATTGTCTTGGTTCCAGAAGGAGACTATGAGATGGTATGAGAAAGTGAATCAAGTATCAGAACAAATTGAATATATCAGAGAGATCCATAAAGGCATAGGCAAAGAGGAACATGGTATGAAGATGCTTGTAGAAGAGAGTTTATCTAGATTCATAGTAGTAATAGAGTATTGGGTGAAACTGGTAAAAGAACCACGGCTAAAAATGCAAGAAATATGGGAGGAGTGTCTTAGAAATTGGGACCACATCAATCAAAGAATGATAGATCTTAAGCTCCCAGAATTTGAATCCCTCGATGAATTCATTGAATTATGCATCATAGTCGGAAGATTCATTGAGATAGACAATGAGTTTGAATCTAAGGTTCAGGAGATTCAAAATCTCGATAAGGGACAGGTTAAAAGACTCACAGATGGGCCAATAAGGACAACATGGGTCCAACAACATCTAGGCACTGAGATCAACAAATTTAAAGACTAGGTGATGGAGATGAAGGATAGGTTGAGCATGCCAATGGACCAACATCGATTCCCATGTTTTCACACTTGTGAAGATCTGTTCTCCAAATGGTCTGACTATGATAGAGCTAACGCTATGCATTAACGAAATATGATTGATAGTTTCCATTTGGATATGATCCACTTTATTTTTTGTTATATCTTGTTTAACAAGCGTTAGTGATAAGTTTTTGCATGAAGTTTTTGATATAAATAAAGAGGTCGACATCGTTTTGAAGGGTTGACGGTTTTGTAATAGTGGAGGATTAGACAAATAATTGTTTTGAAGTTTAATTTTGAAGCTCATGTAGAGCCGAAGACAATTTTTTCCAAAGCTTGTGGAGTAACTCAATTTGTGGATTGTTTTTCTTTGTTGATTGACTACTACAAGCAGTTTAGTAAGACAATAATTGTGTTTTTGAGTTATCTTGAAACGTTGCAGTCACTAAATGTATATTGGCATGAATGTGATGGTGTTATAAAATTGTGTTATAAAGTAACTTGAATTATTTATGGTTATATGTCATTTCTATGAATACCTTCCTTTTCTTAGATGATATTTATCGATTGATCAATAAGGAAATATTAATGTTTTGATATTGGTTTAAAAGTGATGTCATCTACATGTTATTGGTAATAGGTTAGTCTAAGACCAACCTTATTAAGAATTCATTCATCAAACTCTTAATAAACGAGCTTATAAAGAAAGATAAAACAAGCTATAAAGACCCATTATATAACATAGTAAATCCCATTGAAACATGCCATACCATCCATTCGGAGAATCACGTTACCCCAAATAGGGAAGAGTCTAATTGGGCCTTGCCTCTGGGTATGATTCCTACTATTGAGTTAAAGGGAATTTTGACCCCTCAACATAATTGGTTCTAGAAGGAGGGTTGAACAAATGCATGGCTCTTCAAAAATGTTCTTTAAACAAAAACTCATCTCAAATAACATACAAATTCAAAACAACCCACATGCATGGATAGTCCCTCTCAGGATAGCCTTAAGATTGAAGGTACCCCCACTACAAGTGAGTCACTGCATGCTAAAGATTGTACATACCTTCACCCAGACATACCTTACATGATCCATCATGATGAAATAAGCACACTTAGAAGGATTAATATATATTACGCTTGATAGATCATAGCCTTGTCGTTAGCTCCATTTCTTCCCCACGTGAAGCAAACTAGAAGACCAATTGTCGATACCCCAGATCACACCTTTTTCCATACGGTTGAATATATGATATATTTTTCTCTTACTAAAATTGACCAAACTCTTAGCTTCATTCCTGAAACTCCTCCCATCAGCCCACCAACAAGCACTTATTCTAGCACAGATGATTCAGAGTTTGAGGAAGCAAATTCTAATTTAGAAAATTCAGATAACGAGTCAGATAATATGGAAAACAACAATGAATAAGTTATGGAGGGTACCAACCAACCTGCAAACAATTATCCATTGTTGTCCAAGGATTCCCTAGCCTTATCGTAGAGATTTCATCATTTTCCTAGGCACCCAGAAAAACTTCTCCCAAAATTTAATCCTAAAACCTCTGGCCTCCCTAAGGATCATATCAAGAAATTTATATTGGTGATAATATTAATGAATGTACAACATTAATATGTAGTATGCAAATTGTTCCATTATAACTTTTAGAACTCAACTTCAACATGGTATTTCAACGTTCAGTTGGATCCATTAACAATTGGACAAAATTTCAGAAATCTTTCCTGGACAAATTTACCGAGGAAATGACTACCAGAGTCCTAATGGCTCAAATTTTCACCGCCACTATGGGCCCCAAGAATAAAGTCAAGGAATTCAACCAACATTTTACAACTATCCTAAACAAGTTTCAAATAGATTCCAAGCCCTCCCAAGAACTACAAACTACTCTTGATGAAAAATTTCGTTAAGAGGGCTGCTAAAAGATACTCTTGATGAAAACTTTGAGGAAGCCAAAATTATTTAATTTCAAATGAAAGGCTACAAAGATAGTAATATTTATTTGTTAAAGAAAGAAACACAACAACCACCTAGGTGAGGGATTCTGTTGACAGGAACTCCCGATAAACAAACTGAACAAAATATTGAAAAGGACAATACAAATATGGAGAGATTACAAAGGACGGTTAAAAAGTTTCCTAATGAAATTGTAGACATGAGGAGAAATGCAGGGGAAGCCAGATCAAACCCTAGGCCTTACAAACCTTTCTTTAGAAAAAATGCACCTTTAAGGCCTTGGAACCCCCTCCTACCAATTTAAAAATTGACTTGGGAGAAGTCGCCTCAGATTCATATTGTAACTACCAAAAATAAAAGCATTCAGAAAGATATTGCCCAGAAGGGGTGAATTCTATGAATCTTTTTGCGAATATTTTCTTAGATGGTTGTTCCTTGACTTAACAACGCAATGACCACACATCAAATACAAAAGAAAATGAAGTTAGTGAACAACTTGAGTAAGAATCCATGGTTCTATGGAATGTCATTCACACATCATCTTTTGAAGTTCCTATAGAAGAAGAAGAATGTCCCAAAACTTTGGCATTCCAAACTAGCAGCAAGACACCCATCTTGAATAAACTACCTAATCTCCTAAGAAAACCCCAAAATCTTCCTCTTTATCTCAACCAATCCCACCATTGATTTCTAGCCTGAAGTTCCCAGCTCACAAAACAACAAAGATAGAGTATAATGTGGTAGAAGACCTAAAGAAATTGAAAGCTAATATTTCAGTGATGGACTTGTGTAGAATTGATCAAAAAAAAAATATTGTTGCAAGCCCTAGATGAGGACGACAAGCTCATGAAAAATCCAAGCCCACATTCAAGCTTGGGTACAGGAAACCGTGAGGAGTTTCGGAAGCCTAACATGAATATAATGATGGCAGATAAAAATCCTAGGTCATGTGTTCCACTTTTTCTGTTGACATTTGAAATTTATAACAAGAACCTGCACAATTATTTGGTTGAATCTAGTGCTTCCTCCAATGTTATGCCTTTGTCAGTATGCAAGAAACTAAATTATACCCCTACCAAAAGTGACACCCATATCATTCAACTAGACATAGTTGACGTTAAAGTTATTGGGGAACTAAAGGATGTTATTATTCGAATGCCTCGAACCCAAAATTCATCAAGTCATAGATATCATAATCATAGACATTCTGAAGGCCTATGGGATGTTGCTGAGCAGGGACTGGTCTTAAGAATTACATGGATATTTTAGTACAGATTGGTCCCACTTATGGTTACCATTGAAGGGAATCCCCAACATGATCAGGATCAACCGAGAAAAATATTTGAAGCATACTATCACAGACTTGGAATTCCCTAATGAACCTTCCTCTACTGAGTTCCCAATCCTAGGAAATTACTCATGTGAGTCTGAGTTCGGTAATTTAACTCCCTATTTGTCTAAAGTATTACTTTCCCAGAGGTTAGAATTATCACTTCATGACAGTCATGAAATAATTGAGCAATGTAATAAGTTCAAACAAAACATCCATGCTCAATCTGATACACTAAGATGACAATTCAAAAGCTGGATTGGGACAAGAGAGTTCCAAAATTTGTGTCTGAAATATGAACTCTTTACTTCGATGGATCAACATATCAAGAGGGGGTTGGTGCTGGATGCATTTTCATTAATTCAATAGGAAAGCGTAGTTTTTCGTCTCGTAGGTTGGAATTTGAGTGCACAAACAACACTGTCAAATACAAAGCATTGTTCCAAGGACTCAAGAAAGATATTGATTTAACCATCAAGGAACTAGTTGTCTTCGGAGATTCATAAATATTCATTAGACATGTAAGAAAAAATATCCACTGCAATTCCCCCCATTTGATAAATTATTAGCAGAAATTTCACAGGCTAATCGAAAATTTCCTAGCATTCTTCATCACAGCCATACCTTGATCCAAAAATATACTGGCCGATTCTTTGGCCACAACATATTCGAGGTTGTCTCCCTTAGAGGATTATGAAGCGTCAAGGTTTTCCATAGAATTTTTACACAAACCTTTGGTCCCAAATAACATTGTTAACTGGAGGGTATTTGATGGAGATGAATATAACATATCCTTTTTGAATAATTAAGAAAATTTTAGGGATATGAACATTGATGATGAAGTTTTTCAAGAAATGATTGTAGGACAGGATAATCAAAGCCCTAATCCAACAAAAGGAAGTAACCCAACCCATCCTAAACTCTACACTATGCCCCGGGGAGTAGTCATTCTTGAGAACCTTTTTTATTTACAAAAGCAATTTAAGAAACCAAAAAATACCAAAACCAATAGCTCATGTTCATTCTATGAAGTCATAAATCTAGGGATTGTTGACAACCCTCGAAACATCAATCTCGGGAGATCATTATCACTGGAGGAAAAGAAGACCTAATTAAAGTTGTTCAAGGAGTACCAGGATGTTTTTGCATGGTCATATTAGGATTTGAAAATGTACAGCACCATAATTATTCAACACACTATACCATTAAGGCCCGAGGTCAACCCTTTCCTGCAAAAGATCTGAAAATTTCACCCATCCATGGAACCCTTGATGCAGAAGGAACTAAAGAAACCGTTAGATGCCAAGATAATATTCCAAGTAAGGCATTCTGCATGGGTGGCCAATCAGGTACTTGTAAAGAAAAAATCCGAGGAAATTTGCTTATGTGTAGATTTCAGAAATATGAATAGAGCCTCAACAAAATATAATTATCATATACCTCCCATGGAACAAATTCTACAAACTGTATTGGGAGTGAAAATATTTTCACTTTTGGACAGTTTCTCAGGATACAACCAGGTGTTAGTATCAAAGGAAGATATATTGAAAGCAACCTTCTGAACTAAATGGGGAAATTTTTCCTACAAATGCATGCCATTTGGTCTAATCAATGTGGCAACTACTTTCCAAAGCACCATGGATGTGGAATTTTAGGGGTTAATTAACAAATGTGTAGTGGTATACCTGGATGACGTTACTGTTTACTCCAAGGATAGGGCTGATCATATTACCCATCTCACCCAAAATTTTAAAATATGTCGAAAGTATGGGATATCCTTAAACCTGGAAAAGACTATATTTGGACTAGAGGAAGGAAAACTCTTAGGTCACATAATTTCTAGGAATGGTATCCATATCAATCCTGAATGCGTAAAAACAATTTCGAAATTGCCACTCCCTCATAAAAAAAAGGCTATGCAATCTTTCTTTGGAAGGATTAATTTGTAAGAAAGTTCACTCCAGATTTCGCAGAAACAATTAAACCTCTAAAAAAAATGATACGCAAGGATATTGAGTTTAAATGGACTGATGAGGGAAAGGAATCTTTCAAAAACATTAATACTTCCATATCACAAGCCCCTATACTACGTAACCCTGATTTTAGCAAATAATTTTCTCTCTACACTTTTTCTTCAGATAAATCATTGTCTGCAATCCTTACTCAAAAGAATGATGAAAACAATGAGGCACCCATATCGTTCATGAACACTAACTTTCAAGGACCAAAGCTTAATTACCCATCCATTGAAAAACAAGCCTACATTTTCTATAAAGAAGTAAAACACTTTATGCCTTACATCCTCAAGAATCATACCAAGGTCATAGTGCCTCACCCAACCGTTAGGTCACTATTCATGCAACAAAAAATGGGAGAAAGAAGAGGAAATTGGATGGCTTCCATCCAATAATTTTATCTTGGAATAAAACCAGAAATAATTGTCAGGGTCATGGACTTTGCAAACTAGCCACATAATCCCAAGATATGATAGAAAATAGGGATTTGGGTTGGGACAATGAGTTGGCTTTATGGTGTGGTGAAGTATTGTGCATCCCACCCTCACAAGGATCTTGGTATGATGACCTATCTTATTTTCTCCATCCCGACACCTACCCTAAATACCCAAAACCAAGAGAGAGAAGAGAACTCAGACTAAATTTGCTCAATATTGTCTCATTAACTCAATACTTTTCCACTTAAATTATGATGGTGTTTTGCTAAGATGTCTCGAAAATGAAGATGTTGAAAGGGTAGTGAGGGAACTCCATGAAGGTCCTATAGGGGGGCATTTTGTAGGGGAGACTACGAACCATAAGATTTTGAGGGAAGGATACTATTGGCCAACTTTGTTTAGAGGCACTCACGTATATGTCAGGAGTTGAAAATTTTGTCAGATGAGCGTTAGGAAGGAAATGAAAAAGGTAATTGCATTACAACCAGTGTACTTTTGGTATTTGAACAATGGGGAATAGATATAATAGGAGAGATAAACCCAAACTCTTCCAAGCAACATAAGTATATATTGATTGCTACCGATTACTTCACACGATGGTCAGAAGCCATTCCCCTTACCTAGATTAATAAGAAGGTGGTAATACAATTTATTGAACAACACATCATGACAAGGTTTGGGGTGCCTTCAGTCTTGGAATTTGATAATGCTGCATATTTTTCTTCTACTCTCTTGACTGAATTTGTGTTAGATACATGAATTATATTGAAGTATTCAACCAACTACAATGCATAGGGAAATGGTGTTTTTGAGTCTACCAATAAAAACTTAATAAGGATTCTTAAGAAGACAGTCATAGAGAATCACTAGAATTGGCACAATGCTTTACATAACGCTCTATGGGATGATATCGTAACCCCTAAAGAATCCCTACGAAATTCCCCTTACTTTCTGGTGTATGGAAAAGAAGCCATTTTTCCGACCAACCTATATCTCCCATCCTTGCAGCTTTCCCAGTCCTCAAGAGGACAACCCTCATCTAGTATGCAACAAATAATTGATACCCTCCTTATGGTTGAGAAAGAGCGATAACAAGCTAAAAGGAAGGTTGCAACCCATCAACAAATGGTCAAAAAAATGGTTTGATAAACAAAAGGTTGGCGATAAAAACTTTGAAGTAGGTGACTTGGTTCTTAAGTGGGATAAAATCAACGAGCCAAAGGGTAAACATTTGAAATTCCAAAATATGTGGCTTGGAACTTTTCAAGTTGCTGAGAAAATTGGGGTAGGCACTTACTGTCGACAAAACCTTAGGGATGAGCTCGAAGCCCTTCCCCATCAACAAACAACCCCTAAAGTGTTTCTTTTCATAAATTGTCTCCGAGACAATTTCCTGTATTATAGTTTACCTTTACTTCTTTTTAATTTTGTTTTGAGTGACGAGTTTGATATTTTCAATTTTCTTTCCTTTTGGTTTGCTTTATTTAGTGTGATTTGATTTCTTTTTGATTTTATTTTTTTGGTTGTTCTGATGATAGCACGATTTCACGTGCGTTCTTTGTCAAAATGGTGGTGAAATCTACTAAATCTAGATTCCTATCTCTCAATTTCAAATTTCCCAAAACAATGGGGAGAAGTCTTTTTTATCAGAGGCTTCAACGCATGGGTAACTCACATTTTTGTATGCACATTTCTTAAGGAACAAACAAGTCAACTACCTCATGGTCTGGGAATACTGAGGGAAGTGGAACAGAGGAAAGTATGGTCGATACCTTGAACAGAGAAAAGTTAGTCCTCATACTGTTCAGAAAGGAAAAAGAATGAAAGGAATATGGTTATGATCCTTCATGAAAAAACATATATCATACTCCCTCGTTCATTCCTTACATGAATGCAACAAAGATGAACACAAAATAACAAGTCAGAATGTATGATCAAGAGGGTATGTATATATCTTTGTCGGGGCTATGGAAGCTTGCTGGTATTGGAGCAAGGTATGGATATCTGGGTGAGTCCATTGGGGCTATGGATGCTCATTGGAAGTGGAGAAACACCATGGTAAGGTTTTGACTTTTAGAAGAAAACTAATAACATTAGGTCTTCTAAAACATTTTGAGTTCTGACTCAAATATTGATAGAAAGGTAGGGGTCATTGATTAAATGGAAAGAGGAAGGTATTCAGGTGAATCCCCATGAGCAGTCGACAAGAATTTCCTTGGGCCATATGTATAAATATTTGTGAGTCATCCATGGGTTATTGCTTCAAGATACTGACCATTTCACAATAAATATGGAAACATCATTAAGAGAGAAACAAAGAGTTCTACCAGTGAATCTCCATTTGTTGAGCACTCAACACACCCTTAAAATTCTCAAATTCCTGGGTACCACTTTCTATTTTTTGTTGTTTGCATTGTTCCCTTTAATTCAACATGAGTTGTGTTTCTACTGTTTTTCCAAATTATTCATTGATTTACACAGTTTGACTTTCATATACAAATCAAGAAAATCCAAAGAAAACAAAAGTTGCATGTATTTTGAATAAGATCAGAAAATGTAAAACACCTGGTGATTTTCCTAGGAAAAAGCTTCAAATTCATTGCTAAAGGAAAAGATCTCTGACACCTGATGGGTCTATGAAGAATCGACACCGATTAATACCAGGCATTGGATGAAACAACACATAGGTCAAAAGATACAACACATGCTTGAGAATGTCGACATCGATTAACATCGGGCGTTGACCGAGTCCGGTAATAGTTGCGCAAAGGCACTGCTAGTCATGAGAATGCCAACACCGATCAAAATTGGGCGTTGACAAGTTCAATATTTGTAAAAAAGATAACACCGACACCAATCAACATCATACATTAACCGTTTAAGATATCAGCTGCGCGGGGGCACTTCTTTCTCGTAAATTTTATGACATCAATCAACATTGGGCGTCGACAAGGTCAATTGAAAAAACACCTATCGCTGAGTCCAAGAGATATGTTAGAAAAACATGATCGCGAAGAAATAAAATATAAAAAAATGCAGAAATAAAACACAAAAGATACACAATATAATAGAGACACAGATATACGTGGTTCACCTAGTGTGCGCCACATACACCAGAGAAATTACTAGGTCCTTCCTCTTTATTATGCAACAAATGAAAGGATACAACCTACAACACACCCGTTTTAACTTACTCTTCTTTCTATCACAACCTCCTCTCTTAGAACACAATATTCACAATGATACATAGCCACAATACATTTCCCTCATAAAAGAGGGTTTCCTTCTAGGGAAGAAAACCCTAACATAAATTCTACCATCAGATCTGTGATCTTATAATGAATGGTCCAGATATACTATGAAATTACAATATACATTTACAAGGAAATTTTTCCTTTGGGGGCTTCACCCTCGAACCCCCGTCGGGGGCCTTCTTTCCCCCAAACCCTCCAACCAAGGGGATAAGCCTCCCAGACCCCGCAGGGGGGAAATCCCCCCTGCAAACCCGTCATGTGGAGGGGTGTACAATATTATGGAGTGTACAGTCCTGATGAGGTATAAACATGGATGAAAACAAAGACCTATGAAATAGAAGATAATCAGGCTCTACAACCAAAAATCTCCCACTTGGAGACCGATCACAACAACTCCACTGTTGTTTTACCTACTGGACTATACTCCACTGTGGACCTGCAAAATTTATCATCTGCACCTTCATGCTTGAATACCAACTGAAATTGTTCAGGAACTCATTTTCTCCCTGGTTACTCCCTTTGTGAACATGTCTGCAGGATTCTGGCTAGTGTGTGTCTTTTCCAACTACAAATGTCCATCTTCCAAGATTGATTATATGAAATGGTACCTGAGTTTTATATGCTTAGTATTTGAATGGAAGTTTGAGTTATTTGAAAGATGAATGTCACTCTCGCTATCACAGTAAAACCTGTTATTCTCTTGATTCTTTCCCAATTCCTCCATAAACCTCTGTAACAAAATAATCTCTTTACTAGACTCTGTAGCAGCAATATACTTTGCCTATGTTTTTAAAAGTGAAACAACTTTTGTGGTTTTGAAATCCAAGTTACTATTGTTCAACCTACAGTAAAATTATACCCTATGGTGGTCCTCTTGCCATCTTTATCACCTGCCATATCTGTTCGACAACACAGGTATTCCAACAGAGGATGAACACCTTTAGTAACCACTCACATAACCAGATCAAAGATCAACACACCGATGTTTTCACGTGGTAAAAACCCTATGGGGAAACATCCACGACCCCAGCTAATGAGGCCACTTGGATC
>JASDQU010105428.1:79810-102447 GCA_032191745.1 Picea mariana | reverse complement strand
CTTAGGATGACAGGAATAGAAAGGGATACATCAGTAGCATACATAAAGTAGACACATCGGATGATCAGAAATACACTTTACAATGTATCCGAAGAAAGTAATTTTGTTTACATTTGCTGAAATAAAATTACATTTTTTTTCCTTGGAAAAAAAATCATTCACATTTTTATATTAAAATTAAAAACTTTTACTTATTAATAATATAATATTTAAAAATTAGTGTTAAAAAATATCCAATAAAATTAATTTAAATATAAAAAAATATTATAAAATAATTTTTTTTCTATCTTTATAAATAATTGAAATGAATAAATTAATTGCTATAAAATATATATACACTAAAAAAAATAATTTTCCTTATTAGTATTATATATATTAAAAATGTATTTGTATTAATTAAATCTAAGGAATTACATATTGATCTTTTCAACTCCTTCAAAAATAGAAAAGAAATATATATATATATATATATATATATATATATATATATATATATATATTCCTTAATTTGATTTATATTTAAATTGTTAAAATTGGATTACATATAATAAAATATATTTTTAAAATTTTATTAATTTAATATTGATATTGAATTAAAATTGGTTATATAAATTATTGATCTTTTAAAAAATGAAATTTGTATTCATCAATTTGTTTTGATTTTTCATGATGATGGTGGTGGTTGATACCAAAATGTTTATGGGACTTTAAGAAAAGTAAGAGATTACTTGGATTTATTTAAAATGTTATTTAAATACTTAAAAGGCATTAAGAAAGTGTTCCAAAATCACTATTAAAATTTTGATGACTCAGAAGGTTAGGAAGGTGGATATTGTGACAATTTTTTTGAAATTGAGATCTAATTTGGGTATATGCTAGGAGAAAGTGCTTTTCATCTTCAACCCTATTGATGTCACAAAGGTAAGAGATTCTTTCATACCATGGTGTTTTTGGGATTGGTATAGAACTCATGAGAATCAATTCTCATTTTAACAATATCTATTCTCTTATTTACTCTAGTCAAAACACAAAGATACTTTTGATCTTCAAGATTAGGGTTAACCACTTCCTTATAATATATTAATTTTCTTTTATCCTCTAATAATTTATCTTAACATAGATTCTCTTTAAATTGAGCTTGTACACTATTTTTAAAATAATCAATGCTCTATAGAATAAATTATTTTTTATTCCCTAATGATTTATCTAAGATTTGACATCAATACGCCATCCCCTCTTGAGTGGTTGGTGATTTTGGAAAAAGTATGAAGCAATTTTGGGGAGCCTTTTGGCATCCATGTCTTTTTCATTTTTCAAGTACCCAATCATAGTTATGCTCTTAATGGGGGAAAGACTCCCTTCTATGAGGATGATAGGATAGGGTCTATTGTCTTTAATTTTCAGATTATAAATTAATAAATTCTTTTGGATATGCTCTATCTTTATCCAAAATTCTCGAGAGTTATTGCATCTCCAATCTTCACATCCATATAAGATACTACGAGTTACAAGAGTCTCAAAGAGGATATTTTTCTTATCCCATATGCAAAGGTATGCTAATTTACAATTATTTTGAAGCCCGTAATAAGATTTCCACCCTCCATTTATCCTTTTCTCAATTTTGTAGTTCCAATTGATCTTGTGATTAATATCAATTCCAAGATAGTTGTACGAAGGAACTTCCTCCAAGATATTGTTGTAATTTAAAAAATTATCATATGTGATGTTGGGTTTAATGATCCTGACCTTCATTTTCTCAGTGTTCACAGTCATGCCTATACTAGAGTAGAAGTCCTCAAGGATTCTAAGCTTCTTACTAAGGTCACAGGGATTCATTTCCATAAGAACAATATCATTAGCATAGAAAAGAAAGACGATTACTATACTAGCAAGAGTTGGTCCAGCACAACTTGCAGCTTCCAAACAATATTCTAACTTGTTAATGTAAATGCCAAAAAGGGAGGGGTTAGGGGAAAACCTTTCTTGAATCCTATATTGCAATTAATTTTTTCTGACCACCCTCAATGCTCTTAAACTTGGAAATAACGTTCTCATACAACCTTACCATGACAACTTTCATCTCGAAGGGAAATTTTATTTCTTCTAACCTATTCCAAAGGTTGTTCCAAGGAATAGTGTCAAAAAAATTCCTAAATTCAATGAAGCAACAAAGGAGATTGGTTTTATTTTCATGACACTCTACAATGATCCTAAGCATGATAAAATGGTCCATAATTGAATGATAACCTCTAAAACTAGCTTGAACTTTAGCTCTTTTCCCCTGGATTTCTAGCCATACGCTTATCTTCTTTTCCAAAATAATTTCATATAGCATGGCTAAAATGGGACTAATCATAATGATCCTATAATTAAAGAGATTATTTTTATTCCCACTTTTAAAAATAGATATAAAAAGACTTTGAATCCAAAATTTAGAAAAATTCTACTTTACTATTATATTGAAAAATAACTTATATACCAATTCATTTAACTCAAATTTTTGAAAACATTTCTTTATCATCCGTCCATACCCAAACTACAAATACTTTTTTCATGTATTTCTCCATTCAAATTTTAATTGAAATCTCTGTAACAAATTATTCCGTTATTAAATCATTATAAATATCATTTTAATATTAAAAAATAATTTTCAATATTTTATCTTTTTACCTATCCTATATAAAATTAAAACTATTTTCAATGTTAATATTCTCTAGATCCTTTCAAACATACCCATTCTCTTTTGATTCATGAAACACGGATTCTATTTGAATAATTTAGTTCCATCATTATCGTCTTTAATGCATAACCAAAGGTAATATATTTGATGGATTCCTTGTATCTAAATACGAAAATACCTTTTATCGTTAGAAATTGGAAATACTTCACAAAACGATACCCAAATATGCTTCAGGAATGAATCTTGTAAGGAAGGAAAACTTTTGAAACTATCCCGTTGTAAAATTAGACCAAGTTAAAATAAGCAATTGTGTACCTATCAACTTTGTAAAAGAATACATATATATTTACATTTCAAGTTGAAAATAATCCTTTATAAATTTTATGATATGTCTTCATCATTTTATCTAAGAAACAATAATCTAATTTTTATAGTGTGTTTGAGTTAGAGTATTCTTGAGATGAGTGACTATTTGGGAAGTCCTGGTTACCGGGTGCAAGCACCAAAAGTGAATATTGATGCTATGTGATTCATTTCATTGGTTTCAATCCCACTTCTTCACCCATGTGAGCATCGCCAGATGCAATGAATGCTAAGTGGATTATTCAAATCATGAGAAAAATTGGTCAATTACAACTAATACTCATGTATATCGATCATATATTAATGAATTAATCTAGACAATTATCCCCAAATTGATATTGAATTATTTATTGTTCAAAATAGTGGAATACATATTTTGAGGATGTATTCATTTCTTTTTTGGGGTTGGTATAAATTTTCTAAAAACTTCATTTTGAAATGTAGAGGAGAAGCCATTTTTCGCTAGGAAATATTGGGGAAAGACTTGGATTCTGGTGTTGCAAATGAGCAGAGCTACTCCTATGCATTTTTTTAGCATTGAGGTTGTTGTAAGAATGTTTCTTTACAATGTGTATTTTTCTCATGCATAAGTTATACATTCCTACTTTGTTTTTCCTTAAATTTTTGTCTAAATTGTGAGCATATAATTTTAATTGGTTTTTTAATCGCACTATTTTCTCGATTGTGCATGTGTCTATTTATATTTCCACTCTTCTTTACATAGTAACATTCTTTCAAGGTATAGTATTGGCAATGCATTTGGTATTGTGCCTGAATTTTCTTGGTTCTGTTAGATTAGCGTAAGCATCATTTTGCATTATGCAATGTGCATTTTAGATTAGTTGCATTATATTCATTAACATTTTAAATATAAAAAAACCTAAATGGTGGATCAGACTGTAACCAGTAAAACCCCTAATGGTTGTCAGATGAAAATTTAGATGGGTTCCCTATTGCAAATGAGTTGAGGTATAATTGGGACCTTTTCATAGAGTGAACACCTATTATGGATAGTGGACATTTTTCCTAGTTAGAAAACTCCTTTGTGGGAATGAATCTATTTCCTCAATGTCATTATTTTCTAATGTGAACAATTTATTTTCTTGACATTTATGCCACTTGGAACATTCTCTATTACAACCAATGCACAATTTTTTTTCTCTTCTTCCATCCATTTCCTTATGTGATATTTTGGTTGGTTGAGTCACAGTTGATCGACTATGAAGGAATATCTCTCTACTAACTTCATATGTTCTAGTTGTAGAGTTGTCTATAGCATATTCTCGACTTAAATATGATGATAAAATGCACAAATTCATAAACACTTTTTTATCGTCTTAGGAAATTCTCATGTTTAATGTTTGGAGCCCATCCATGATTATCACAATAGTAGAGTTAAATCCTCTTGGAATATGATTATCGATGGAAGGTTGTTCAATCTAAATTTCTGTATCTTTATTTTGATGACTTTATTGGGTCACATTATAACTTTTAGGAAACCTCAAATCTAGGGAATTTATGAGGACAATTTCCATGGATTTATGTACTTGTTCCATAATCCTTTCTATCTTCTTGATCGAGGTGGATATTGGTGGCCATCCACCTATTCCAACTGGCTCCTCATGTCCATTTTTTGGTTAGCAAGTTCTTCTATATTTCTTTGTAATTGTGGGTTATACACTTATGGGGTTGTTTGAAGCCCCACACATCCTCCTTGTGGATAAGGGTGGCCTCTCACCTAATCCAACTGGCTTATTTTGTATGTTTTCATGTCAGCACATCTTGTTGTACTTCCAAGGCCATTTTAGGGCCCTAAACATTGTTTTTTTGGCTTGCCACAATCAAACTCTCGACGGAGCCAGAGTTTGACGGTGAAATGTGTAGTTCTTTGAAATACCTTTCCAACGGGATATCACGCACCTAAAACAAAGTTCGTATGCAAAATTTATGACCCTCAAAAGTTGAGGTACCAAATTACACCAACTTACCAATAGGGCCCACATGAATTTTGGTGTTTCACCTTTTAGGGTTAGGTTTTTGGATGTCTAGGGTTATGGAATTCATGAGTNACATCTCTTCTCAGAGATAACTACCACCATTTGAGTAAGTGCTTCAATTCTGCAGTTTTACAGTTTCATCCTATTTCATTATTTAATAGAAGATATTGTTCGCTGGATATGTGTGTTATTCTTCATATATTTGTGTTTATTGTATTCATTATGTTAATCAGTTCGTTCTTCTCCTAAATCAGGATCAATGGTATCAGAGTGGTCAGCTCTTAATTTCTTTTTCTTCGTGCATGTACCTGATAAGGTCTGGGTACAAGAAGTTGGGACTCGAACCAATCGAGCCATTACAAGATCGGTTGTGTCGAACCCGACAACAACCCATGCGGTACGAAAAGAAATATGATGGAGCAGGAGATCCTATTAAAATGTTGCTCGAGGAAGCCCTCGCGTGACAAAGGAATGAAATGATGGACAAATTTGCGCATATCCTTCGATGGTTTCCCACAGGAGAAGCATATTCATCAAGCGGCCATGCAACCCCCTTCAAGGTACAGGGAAATTTTGATATTTCATTATTTGAAGGACTGATAAATGTGGATGCTGTAGATAAATGGTTGAATTTGTTGGAAGGATCTTTTTGGTCCATAATTTTTCCGATAAGGAAAAGATCACTTTTTCACTCCTCAAGATCGCTCCCCATGTTAAATACTGGTGGGATACTTACTCTGAGAAAAGGACCATGGAATAATCTACAATGTTTATGGTGGCCCCTACATGGGATTCCTTCCGGGACATCATTAAAAAACAATACTACCATGTTAGAAGCTACGAGGACCAGTACACCAGGTGGACCACCCTACGTCAAGAAAGGGACTAGACAGTACCAAATTTCACCAATATTTTCCATACCCTACACAACAAATTGGGTATCAAAGACTCTGAGGGTCATCTTGTTCTCAAATACCACAGTTTTTTTCATAGATACATTCAAACGAAAATGGAGTTCCTGGACATCGCCTCATTGGGAACGACTTATAGATACACTATCAAGATCGAGCATAAATTTAAGTAGAAACAACAAGAGTTTGGATCTATAAACCCCTCATAGTTGAAGTAGGGAAAAGGAAACCCCAACCAACAAAATAAGGGACCAAGTCGAGATGGTTTCCTTTAGGACAACCAGTCCAAGCCACAACACAAGAAGGGAAATGAGAAGACGAAGAAGGACACGAAAAAATGGTGTGAGTACCATAAAAGTCCTTGGCACAACACCGAAGAATGTTGCTCAAAGCATTCCCTTGTGGCTGAGTAGAAGGCTCCTGAGTGAGAGGATGATTCTGATGTCGAGTCAGATCCTGAAGGAGGGAAGTAGATTATGGATGTTGAAACCAGTGCCACTGTTTCTACCACCAAAGTCCAACCAAGTGAACTAGAAGAACTAGAGTAAGGGGAACACCTCTTTCACTCACAAATGTGGGTCAAGGGGGATTCGATTCATTTCATTGTCGACGATGGTAGCCAGAAGAAATTGATTTCAGGAGAGGTCATCAAGCGGCTGGACCTACCAATGACACCGCACCTGTATCCCTACACCATTGGATAGATTCGCCAAGGATGAGATCTTTGTGTCAGCCAACAACATCGTCTGCCCTACGACATCAAGCCTTTCAAAGATGAGGTACTATGTGATATATCTCCCTTGAATTTTTTGATGTTCTTTTAAGACAACCATATTTGTGGAAGCATCATGTTGTTTATGATTCCATGCCCTATAATGTTATTATTACTTTAGGTAGACAATTGTAAAGAATCCCAAAGGTAGCATCGCCTACTGCTATTTCTTCAATCTCTGCTACTAAATGCAGTAAAGTCATTTCACAGATCGGGAAGTTCATCTTCTTTGTGATCCATGCTCAAAGTAAGTAGAAGGCCACTGCCACATCTGTGGCCTCTACACAATGACTCTCTTTGTAGCAAAAGAAAGTGGACGAGATCATGGAAGAATATAGAGACATATTCACCTCACCTACAGGGGTATTGAGACACTTCCTAGTCAATCATCCAATTGATCTAAACCCCAACACAACTCTACCTAATGGACCAGTCTATCAGTGCTCGATGATGGAGAATGACAAAATCAGGCATCAGATCCAAGAGCTTCTTCAAAAGGAGCACATCAGACCTAGATCCTCCCCTTGCGGAAGCTTGATTGTACTGGTGCATAAGAAGGACGAGACTTGGAAACTCTACATTGATTACATTGCCTTAAACAAAATCATAGTGAGGAACCACTACACCATTCCCAGGATTTATGAGCTTCTTGACCAACTCAAGGGGGGAAATTTCTTCAACAAGATTGACCTGAACTCTGGCTACCACCAGGTTTCCATCGAACCAACTGATGTATGGAAGACAACCTTCAATTCTAAGGAAGGTCTCTACAAATGGCTAGTCATGTCCTTTGGCTTAAAAAATGCACCAACCACTTTCATGAGGTTGATGGATGATGTATTGAGACCCTTCACCAACTCCTTTATGGTAGTATATTTGGATGACATCCTCATCTTCAGCAGAACGTGGGAGGATCACATGCGATATATTTTGCAAGTTTTGATCACTCTGTGACAGCACAAGCTTTATGCCAACTTGGAGAAATGAACTTTTGTCATGAACAAGGTCCAACACTTGGGCTACATTGTTGATGAACATGGGGTACATGTTGATCCAGCTAAGATCCAAGTCATCTGTGACTTTCCAGCCTCGACCACATTGACCAATCTTCAATGATTTTTGGGACTAGCCAACTTCTACCGGTGGTTCATGTTAGGATTCTTCCATATTGCATGGGCCCTCAGTTAGGTGACCAAGGGAAGTGGTAGGGCCAAGTTAGTGTGGGGGAAGGAGAAACAATGAGAATTCAATGATCTAAAGCATCGCTTGTGCTCATCTCTAGTACTCTCCTTTCCTGATCTGCAACAACCATTCGAGATTGAGACTGATGCATCTGACTATGTTGTGGGAAAATTTCTCACTCAACAAGGGAATATGGTGGCATACCATAGTGAGACACTCTCTGATACTGTCCAGAAATGTATTGCATGGAACAAGCAATGGAAACATTACATTCTGGGGAAAGAGACGATCATACACACTGATCAAAATCCTTTGCAATTCATAAAGGAAGAGGGGAAACTACAGAACGATTGCCATCAGAAGTGATCCACCTACCTGCAACAGTTCCATCTTAAAATCAAGGATAAGACAAGTATTTCCAATCATGTCATTGAATACCTCAGTCAGCCTCCTAGGGTGGAACTCACCATTGTGCTCTATTCATGTCGACATGAAGCATCTGAGTGACCCCAACTTTATCAGCAATATTTGTACTTCTCCACAACATATCAGCTCTTGGGTATAGGCTCAACTGTCACTGATTTTCACATTTAGGACAGACTCTTATGCCACCTAGGCCATCTCTATGTTCCTACAAGTGAGCGTGCAAAGATGATTTGGGAAGCCCACTACAATCGGGTGGCAGGACATTTTGGCATAGAGAAAACTGTGGCTTTTCTTCAAAAACATTTTTATTGGCCAAAACTTCGACAATATGTCATCAAGTATATCAGATCTTTCACTTCCTATGCCATTTCCAAGCCAGCCATCAACACGCAAGGCTTATACACCCCGCTTCCTATTCTCGAGAAGCCTTGAGAATCCATCTCAATGGATTACATGTATGGTTTTTTGTCCACCAAGCAAGGAAATGACTATGTGTTTGTGGTCGTTGATCAATTTTCGAAGATGACCATCCTCATAGCCTGTAAGAAGAATGTCACAGTCGAAAATACTACCAAGCTCTTCTTCGAACGAGTGTGGGTCCACTTTGGGATACCACAAACCATCATCTTCGACCAAGATAGAAGGTTCCTCGTCACCTTTTGGTCGATTCTTTGGTCTCTGTTGGACACCAATCTCACAAAATCCACTACTTTCCACCCCCCAACCGATATCCAAACAAAGGTCGTCAATCAGATGATTGTGCACATCCTGTGCATGTACAATTCTAAACATCCACGTACATGGGACAAGATTCTCCCATATGTCCAATAGAGTTACAAAAGGTCTCTCCATAGTTCCACTGGACATAGCCCATTGATGTTACACTTCCTCTTGCCACCACACAGAAAGATTCTTCCCCCGATCAATCTGCGATCAACAAAGCCACCAGATTCATTGAGTGGATTCAGGACATCCACCAATAGGTCCAAGAAATTTTGCAGAAATCCAATGCTAAGTACAAGCAACGCCATGATATACAAAAGGTACCACACCATTTTTAGGTTGGCAACAAAGTTTGGTTACATTTTCAAAAGAAGCATCTCACCAGGCCCGATCAAAAGCTTAGCCCACTTCATCATGGGCCTTACACTATCATCAAGGTTGTGGGTAGCAATGCTTTTGAGCTCAAGACTCCACCCTTCCTTGGTCTACATCCAGTATTCAATGTGGACCTCCTCTAACCATATTTTCCACTGTTATTGGACACCTTCGAGATCTTCGAACCACTGACACCAACAGAGCTCAACCCTAACTGCATGGAACAACCATCCACTGAATAGATAGTGGACACATAGGTCAAGGGCACTCACCAGCAACATATCCATCATTATCGGGTTGTCAAGGCAGGGCAACTCCTACACCAAGGAAAGTGGCTCACCTGGGGCCAAATCCAATAGAAGTTTCCTCAAATGATGGGAGAACTCAATGCAATGGAGACCATTGATTCCTAAGAGGGGAGGATTGATCCAGGTGGATATTGGTGGCCACCCACTTATTCCAACTAGCTCCTCATGTTTTTTTTTATTTCAACACGTTCTTTTGTACTTCTTTGAAATTGTGGGTTCTACACTTTTGGGGATGTATTAATCCCCACACATCCTCCAGTTGGATACCGGTGGCCTCTCGCCTAATCCAATTGAATTATTTTGTATGTTTTCATGTCAGTACATCTTGTTGTACTTCTAGGGTTGTTTTGGAGCCTTAATTGTTGTTTTTTTGTGTCACCACATTCAAACTCTAAACAGAGTTTGAGTTTGATAGAGAAATCTATAGCTCTCTAAAATACCTTTCCAACGGGCTATCACATGCCTAAAACGAAGGTCATATGCAAATTTTACGACCCTCGAAAGTTGAGGTACCAAATTACACCAACTTACCCATATGGCCCACATGAATTTTGGCGTTTCACCTTCTAGAGTTAGGTTTTTGTATGTCTAGGGTTTTTTCATTCATGAGTAATATCAAAAAGGCCTCTGGAGCCTCACTATAATCCATTCTGCTCAAACGAATGCATGTAGCAGTGACATCTCTTCTCATAGATAGCTACCACCATTCGAGCAAGTGTTTCAATTTTGCAGTTTTACACTTTCATCCTATTTCATTATTTAATAGAAGATATTGCTCACTGGATATTTGTGGTATTCTTCATATCTCTTTTTTATTGTATTCAGTATGTTAATTAGTTCATTCTGCTCCTAAATTTGGATCACTTCTCTTCCATACTATTTCTCAAAAAAAAAACTTCCTTCATGTTTTCTTCTATAAAATTTATTAAATCGACGTTTTTCAACATTATATTATCATTTCCATGAATTTGATTCCAAAATTTGGATATTGGGTTCCCTAATTCTTAACTTTATTCATGAGTCATGGATGAACTTTTTGGATGTTTTGATGGCGTAGTAGTTTTTACACTATCCCTTTCCATGTGGGAAAATATAATATTGACCTAGAAATATTCTCTATGTGATCTTTACTACACTTTTTAAATCACCTTAATTCGATCTCCCAAACAAAAGTTATGAAAGTTTCAAGTTAACATACATTTTTAAGCCCTTATTTGAAGATTATCTTGTTAGTTGACCTTCAAACTGAAACACCTTTAGCAATTATAATCCTCTATTGATCTAAATTTTACAAGATTTAATCTCAAATTCTATCTTTAGGTTCTCGTTAGTCCTGTTCAATTTGAAATCACCAAGACAAAGTTATACTTGAATTACCATAACATGTTTTTTCCCTATTTTAGGAAAAAGAAATTGTATTGACAACCATATTGCTAATAATTCATTTGCAGGTGTGAAATTTGGACCGGAAACACCATTGTATGTTTTCTTTTAATGCTATTGGTGGCACTCAATTTGGATCTCTATAGCTTCAGATATAGCTAACTTACTTAGAATACATATCTGACTAGTTTTAGGACTAGCTAAAAATCCTAAATTCCAGAACTTGTAACATCAATATAGTGCACTAGAAACTAGAATTTTGAATCAATATACTTTTCTATGATTGTTGTGTTCCATGAAAATTTCTCTCACTAAAGCTACCACAAAAAAACATTATAGAAAAAATGGTATGATGAACTTTTTGAAGGAGTCAAACACAAGAATTGTTCATTATGACACCAAATGTTATGTACCAAATACTAGAAATAGTATAATAATATATAAAGAATAAGTAATTTCAATCTTTAAGAATGATAGTCAGTCAATGAATAAGAAGACTCTTTGAGAGGGGGACCTCCTTTTGCAATATATTAAACGCACATGACAAAATTCGTATTCAAATGAATCTAATTTATTAAAAAATAATAAGAAATAAAGAAAACATGATCTATCATACCTTCTAGGTTGACCTAACTATCAATAATATAATGAGAGATAGAGCCCTAACATCCTTACTAAAAAAATCATTTATCATATTATTATGACATACACAATTGATATCAAAGCTTTAAAAACAAAAAGGCCCAGTATGATTAAAAAAAATAAAAATAAAAAAATAAATTATAACTACTACCATATTTTCACATTACTCTCAAACATTAGATACCACATATCACAACCAAAATAGAATGTTCACCCCCTAAGTAAGAGGCTATCAGAGAGGTTTCCAACCTTATCAAATCATGTAGTAGAGGAAATGGTCTTAGATATCATGTAGTAGAGGAAATGGTCTTAGATATCAATATTTACTTTATTTGGATTATTACGCCGAGAGGCTTACACCTATTGAAAATGAGCACATTTAATAGGATTTTAGTCTTTAATGGGTTTTTTATGGACATGATTAAATATGGATGGAATATTCTTGGTCATCACAATGAATGAAGGGTTGTGATCTCAACCACTAACTTCCTTTCTTTTATAAAGACATACGTTTATGTGTTTATTTTTTCACATTTATTGAATTAAATTAAAAAATTCCTGTATTGGATAGCTAATTGCCACGTCTAAGTAATTAATAAGGTTTAGATGATTAGTAAGAATTCCATTTTATTGTAATTAATTAATTAATATTAAACTACTTGGGGTGTGAAGTGAGCCATGGAAGACTTTTCATTTTGCGTGGCATGTGTTTTAGCGTGTGAAGAAAGCCATGGCCAACTTTTCATTTTGCATGGCTTACGTTTCAAACTTTCAATTAACCAAGGAAACGATACATTGAAAGACGTTTCAGATTTTATCTGTCATCACTTAGCATCTCCAACATTTTCCCTCAACATATCTTGATTTTTTATTTTACAAACCCACACACACCCTTTCGAATCTCGCAAAATCTCAAGCAAAGATATATAATTGAGCATAAATAAAAGCTTGATCAGTGTGATAGTATGCGACACAGTGCCCGAGGAGTTTTGTGCATTTTATATGTCTTCTTATAGATCACCTAGTGTTTTTGAGAAGTTAATCTTGAGGGATGACAATGAACAGTATGAATGCCATTGCGAGGTTGGTTTTAATCATTCTCCTTTAATTGATTATTTTCGTATAGTAGTTCTATGCCTCCGCCCAACTTTCAAACTTTCATTCTCATTGATTAATTGTTGATGTTCATACATAGGAATTTATCGCACGGAATAGGAATGAATGGATATAAACTACATGAAATCCTTTTGGGTGGAGAAGACGATAGTGGGGTGGGGTTGTGAGGGGAGAGAAATTCTTATGACTATTTTCATATGCATCTGGAAAAAGGTATATGCAATTTCATAGTTTCTTTTTGATTTCCCCTCTGTAGAGAGACTACCCGTACTTAATCCAGATTTATTTATTATTTCTATATAAATTCTGAAACCTAACCCTAATATGTTTTTTTTAATATCTCCTATACAAATAGGAACTTATATATGGTCGTTTGAAATTTATTTAGGTTTATATATGGTAGTTTGAAATATATAGATTAATATATGATCACATAATACTGATTTTATCCAACAAACATTAAAAAAATTGAAAGATAATAAAAATAAAATGGGTATTATGTTACCCCGGGTGTTGACAGATAACATATCCAAAGTTGAGCTATGCATATCATGATCTTGATCTTGTATTTGACAAATCCAAGCACACCATTTCCTTTCGAACCTCTATCTAATCCTCTTGGTTGTATAGAAGAAGAGCATATGCATTGGGAATACTTACAAATGAACGACAATATGTGGAAGGGAAGGGTTGGAATTTAATCTAATTCCTCACATGCCCAACCTTTTTGGTTTTTAAATTTGAAAGTGAATTATTATTTTATTATAATTTCACATCATTATTAAATTGAGTCATAATAAAATATAAAATGCATTCATAGTGATGGGTTAATTTTTTATATGATCTTGGAAGCATGCATTAATCATGAGATTTTGATTCATACTAATGGGTTTAATTTTTATATGAGCTTTGAAGCATGCATTTCGAAATATGAATCATGCATATGGATAAGTTTTCATCATTGCAATCTAAATTATGAAAAATTGAAGAGAATCAAAAGAGAAAAAAGAGTGTAGAATCAATGCATAAACAACATGAGTTACATAAATCAACTAAGAAAGGAAAATAATTCAAGAAATTATTAGATTTATGTTGACTCGTATAGGAAGGGTGCCTATAAGTTGAGTGCACTTAGATATTGTCATTCCAAAACTCCCATAAAAAGTAAGGCGTTATCAAGGTGATATGGATACTTTTTTGTTATAAGTGCCCAGTAAATCAATTCATACACAAGAAATGGAATTAAACTTATTATGATGTTGCCATTAAATATACAAGTATTGTTCAATAGCAATATCTCAAGAAAAGATCAAGAATCAACATAAATAAAATCTTATTGCCTTGAAAATGTTGATCCTTTTTTTTTCAAAAGAAAAATATCTCAAAATTATATTAGAATAATTTCATTTACAAAGCCGGTACACAACAAAAAGAAAACCAAAAAACTTTTCTTTACGGCCAAAAACAACCCAATACCAAGAGAAGTACTATGTTGAAATCCATAAACTTTACAAGGCATAAAACCTTGAAATGGGCAGCTGAGAAGGGGAAGAGCAATCCAAACTCTAAACCACCTCTTAAAACAAGACCCTACTCAAAATCTTCTAAGTTTAGTCTTCAAAGATGTTTAGAAAGGAGTGGGTGCTTTCTTCTCCATTTTCCCAATGGAAAACCGATAGCCTACCTTTCGTTTCCTTTTGAGCCCTCTTGGACAGAAGATTAACCTCCTTATTATGATCCCTGAAGATATGCTGAAAACTGATATCTCTGAAATTACTTGCCAGATCCAAAATTTTCAATTTCCAGCATTCAATATTCACTAAGTTGAGTTGGCCCTGCTGCTTTATCCAATCGATGATCACTTTCGAGTCACCCAAAATTTCAATTTTATCTATCAACCAGAGCTTCACCAAAAGGAGTGTCACCCATAATCCCAAAATCTCTGCCTTAGTGTTTGTTGCAGCTCCACAATTAAGAAACCATTTTGTAATTCTTGAAGCATGCATATTGAAAATACCCCCTGCTCCACAACACTCACCATTTGTTAATGTTGCTACATCAAAGCAAGCAAGAGTGTAGCTGTCTTCTAGATTGATGTCGCATACTCTATTTGGAAGAAACTTTTGGATTGCTGGCTTCCATGAAAAATTACTTGTAATTCTATGCACCACCGTTCGGTAGGAAGGGGCATGATCCTCAAATAGGACCTTATTCCTCTCGATCCAAATATGCAAGAAGGTGGTTGTTGTTATGCTTGCTGGGGCCGATTTGTCTTCCAACCAAATCTTAAAACACTCGAAAACTAAGTCGACTGTCCATTGAAAATTTAAATTATAAAGAGAAGATAAATGATGCCACACCGATTGCATGAAGGAGCAATGAATCAGGAGGTGGTCAATGTTTTTTGAACTTCTGTTGCACAGCTTACATATCCCCGGACCGTGCCATCCTTTCCTCTGCAAAGAATCCCAAGTGAGAACTTTGTCCTTTGTTGCAAGCCAAACAAATAATTTAAGTTTGAGTTGTATCGACCATTTCCATAGAAGTTTAAACCATGAACTATCTATTTGTAAATCAAAATACTTTAAAAGTGCTAGATATAGATTCTTTGTTGTTACAAGACTGGTCAAATCCCCACCTGCTCAGACTAGAGTCTCAGTTGAGTTATGAAGAGAGATGTCGACATTTCTTAATGCTAAAGTGAAGGTATTCCATTCAGTTTCAAATTGACCAACTAACCCCAATGAAATACACTGCACCACCGGTCTAGAAAGAGTGAAGTAAATTTTGTGACTCTCGCATGCGCAAGAGTGATAAATTGTAAGCTTGACAGGTATGATTGCAAGGGATCGGATAGGATGGCCTGGTTTTCTAATGTGATAATCATATCCCTTCCTAAAAAAATTGAGTTCCCATCCCCAGGAAGCCAACGGATCCAATGTAAAATGACAAAAAGATTTTTTAACCAACCGTTCCAGAAACTAGAAGCCTTTTGGTGTTTGTGGGAGGGCTTCCGCATCCAGGTAGAGATCGATGAGTTACCTAGGTACTTTCCAATCATAAGCTTATTCCAGATGCTCCCATGGTTCAAAGCCCTCGAAAAGTGTTTGTTATGAGACCTAAGTTGAACAGAGGGAGGTTTTTGAGCCCCCATCGTCCACAGGATTTTGGTCAAGCCATGATGTCCCATCTGCAGAGATGGATGTGCGATTTTTCCTTATGACCACTCCACATGAAAGAATAAGTTAAACTACGAATTTTATTTAAAATCGAATTGGGGACCACTGCCAAAGACATCCAAAACACTGCCAGGCTTTCCAAAACTGCTCTAACCAAAACAAGTCTCCCACCGAGCGAAAGCCACTTGTTACACCACTTGAAAATGTTGATCTTAATCAATAAGATTTAATGAAATATAGTTTCATTTGGAGTAGTCTCCGACTTAATGGAATATAAGTTCATTTTAAAAACTAAAAAGTAGTGATCATCCTCATTCATATGATTTAATTTGGATTAGAAAAGTGGTAGAGATAAAAGTTACAAGTAGTGTAAATTTATATTTGATATTAATACAAGTTTTATGGATGCAATATGTACTAAATTTGGATACATAATAATTGAAAAGAAACTATTTTATAAAGGTGGAAAATGATGCTCATCCACCTATATCAACCACTTTTATAATGTGGTTGTGTTAGTCAGTTTTGACTTTGCTATTGATATGAACCTCTAACCCTTAACCTTTTGATTGAACTTCAATGTTTATGAGGTAAATGTGTATTCAATAAGTTAATTGGTTAGTAATAAAAAAATTGGATGATGATGGGTTGAAGTTTAAGTAGTATTGGACTTGGTGTATTAGTAATAAAAAAGATTTGACTATATTGTACAGAACCACAAGGAAGTTCACATGTTCTTAACTATTAGACTCAGTTTAATTTATGTGAATAAATTTATTCAAAATATTATTCACAAGTATTGAAAAACATATTTTTATTTTTTTTGTAAGTAAGAGGTTTTATATATAAAGGGCCTTCAAAAAACCAAGCCAACGATACAAGAACCAGATAGTAACCGTACAGTAATTACTGAACTGCCCCAATAGAGGGGAAACCAGTTCAGCCAGTCGGATAAGTCAGGCATTGAAAATTTAACAGTATTTTAGAGTTGAACTAGGCTGACTGGACTACAGCTAAAGAAACTTATTAAAAAAAGTAAAGAGCCCCTATGTGCTTAAACAGTTGGCAAATAACCTGGCCAGGTGGCAAGAATAGCCTCGTGCCAAGGTTCCTCTTCGACGAGTGTCCCTTTGCTTTCCAACTGCATGGCAGCGTCGGTGTTGCTCTCATCCCTGTTGGCGACTGGCAAGGTGTCCTGTAACGCATGTTGTCCCGTAGTCTTCTCCACGTCCGTGTCCTCATGCTCGGCCTGCTCCACAATAATCTCTGAAGAACGCTGTGTCTGGTCGTTTCCTCTGCTGGTCTCTACATGGAGTTCCTCTGCTGAAGCTGCGGCTACTGGGTCAGGGGAGAAAGCATCTTGGAGGGAGGAAAGAATCTGAAGGAGGGTCAAGATCTTTCCATCCGTGATCTGCAAATGGAATTGGAGGTCCTCCATCCCCTGACAGAGTTCGAAGACCAGACGATAGAGAAGAGTAAAACTTTCCTTCAGCTGCGAGTCAAAGATGGAGTCAGGATACGGGTTCACGTTGTCTCGGGCCCTTCGAGCAGGAGGTGGCGCCCCCATGGACAGCCTTGAGGAACCAACAACTGGTGAGTGGGGAGGCTCGACAGTGCTAGAATTCGGAGGGACAGGAAGGTATCGTGAAGAAGATCCCGACGAGCTAAGCAATCAAATCGAGAGACCGGCGGGGTGGAGGAGGCAAGAGGTGCGGGCTCAGGCTGGAGAGGCGGTGAGGAGATCGTGGAGGGTGAACCAGGGGGCAAGACAGAGGCCCAGAGCTGATGAGGATTCCATGGAGAGCCTCTCCGCGGCCGGCCCCTTTGACGTGACATGAGTTTCGTCGAATGAATGCAGAAAATGACTAAGTGTATCACGCAGAAGTAAAGAGCCTGGAGATGGGCATGGGCGGTAATCACCATGAGGGTCTAGTTTGAACCAGGCCAGGGAAGCGGAGGGAGGAGCAAGTCGGTCCTCGAGCGAGGGTGAGAAGCTAACCCAAACGACGGAGCCATAGAGTGAAATGTAAAGGGGACGGGTGCAACAGAATTAAAGTCGCTGCAACGACGTAAGATCAAATTAATGCATAGTCGGGGTGGCGGGCCGTGGCAAGGGCTTGTCACATGGCTCCCTTCCTTGTTGGCCTACCCATTATTCCTCCTCACGCCAGTTGGCCTGCACTAGCACCCCATCCAGGGATTGAAAAACATATTTTAAATTTCCTTTCAAATTAATTAAAAAAAAACCTATTCCATATTTATACTATTGAATAAAATTTTAATCTTAATTATAAGATACTTTATATTTATACTGTTAAGTATTTTTTTATTAATCTTAATTATAACAGTAGTTTATATTTGCAATGGTTAAATATGTTTACAATACATTTTTTAAATTTCTTTTAAAAAAACTAAAAAAAATTAAAATTATTGCCAATTATAATATTATAAGATACTTTATATTTATACTATAGAGTAATTTTTTATTAATCTTAATTATAACGTAATTTTTATTTGCAATAGTTAAATATGTTTACAAAAATTAAATATATTTACAATAGTTGAGATGTTTGTCGCTCTTAAGGACAACTTATCCATATTCGCATTGGTTAGATAAACATTTTGTACCCGTTAAGCGAGCTCTGTAATGAAATAACTATGTTATGCTGCCTCAATACTTGTGGGTTCGTTGTGACCTCACCTTTTTTTTTGTTCGTGCCCCTTCAATGCCCATCATGGAGTAGCCTATGTGCATAGATTAAATATGGTAATTTGAATATATATATATATATATATATATATATATATATATATATATATATATATATTTTGAAAGTTTTAAATTTGGTTAAAAGTTAGAATAATGTTCCATCTGTATATATTAATTGTTGAGATTGTTTAATTAATAAGATAAAATTTTATGAATTAAAAATACAATTTCAAAATATTAATTTTTTTTTTTAAGTTATTATTATTAAAAATTTCATTGGAAAGTACCAAATCTATTATAACTTTAATTGTTAAATTGTAATAAAATTATGTATCATTGGCTGTTATCTATGACTATGAATTACCTCATCCACAAGGAAGGAATATAAATCTTAAAGCATTTTTAGATCTTACATTAAAAAGAAAATACACTTTCAACTTAAATAATTTTCACCAATAAGTTAATAATAACCAAAATTTTCTATAATAGAATCACTTATTTTCAAATATCATTTAACAGTAATTACATATTTATCTATTTACATAAACATAATACGAATAAAATGGTTTATTTTTAAGTAAAATTCAGAGAATATGAGGCTGTGTCATGTTGCCCCGAGTGGACCATGAGACTCTTAGGTTTAATAAAAAGTACCCTCACATCTAAAATGGAATATAGTGACTTCACGAATACATTAATAGCTTGGATTTTATACGAATGCCATGACTAGCACAGTTGCTAACTGGTTGCTGGTGAATGCCCATAGGTATGAATTTGTAGATTTAGGTATGGATTGGTAAAATCTATTGAGAAGTTAAAAAAAAATCCGTCTTATGTGTAAAAAAAACATAGCTGATGTAGTTAAAAAAGTTATTGTAGATTTATGGATGCAGTAAATAATTTAATTTGTTATTTTCATGTTAATTTTATTAATAAATCTCAATAATGATGAACAAAAATTTATAAAATCTTAACTTTCAATTTTTTGATAAAGAAGAATATTCTAAACACATTAAATTATACTAAAATTAAAAACTAAAATATGTAAAAAAAAAAACTTTTAAATATAGATATTTTTACTATGTATTTTATACTTTCTAAATATAAATGTTGTTATTATATATTTAATAATTAAAACAAAATGTAAACACGATTACATTTTCAATAATAAACAAGCATCTATGTGTTATAATATATATGTGTTATATGTTTGTATTATAATATAACACATATATTATATGTTTGTGTTATAATATAACACATATAGTATATGTGTTATAATATAACATTATATGTATATGTGTTATATTAAGATTACATTTCTAAGACAGGCTGCAGGCATCTATTACCGACAACCGTTGACTAATAATGATTACTATTACCGACAACCGTTGACTAATAATGATTACTATTACCGACAACCGTTGACTAATAATGATTACATTTCCAATAGTAGACACGCATCTAAAACAGACAACCGTTGACTAAAAAATGATTTCCTTTCCCTGTGACAAGTATCTTGGAACCATCTAAACAGACAATGCTCGACTACACGATGAATCTTGCATTTCGATAGGAGACAAATATAGCTTGGATCTGATGCCATGAACAATGCAAAGAATCCCGGAAACGTCAAAATAACTGATCGTTTCGTTATACGACAAACTTTAAGAAATCTCACTATCGGCCGGCATGGATTGTCCGGATCATGAATACAAAGATGAAACCATAAAATTGCAGGATCGATGAGGTAGACAACTGGACCCTGGAGATTGATAAGAATGGCCATAAAATTGGAAAAAATTTAAGTTAACCACAAAGCAAAGAACCTATAAACATCAAAATAATAGACTCTGTCGGTGAACGTGGTTTTACTGTGTCTTTGATAGTTGAAACGTGAAGCAAGCTGCCCATGGAGTCGAAGGACCTTCCTCTATATACTACACTGGAAATTAATTCCTTGATATGCAGAGTTTATGCCTGCACTTACTTAGCTGCAATAATTGGTCTCATATATTATCGCATCGTGTATATGCCAAGTGAAGGTTATTGGCCTTGGATTGTGGTGTTTGTTGCAGAACTAGGGTTCGCCTACGGTTGGATTTTAGAGCATACCTTTAGGTGGAGCCTCTTTGAGAGAAAAGTCTTCCCCGAAAGGCTTTCTCAGAGGTAATTTGCTCATCTAAATTCTCCAGGACACCCACAACTAAATATGATTATTATATGCAAAGTCTTCATAGATATGTTAAATGAATTTTATTTAGTCCGTGTAAATGGACAGGTTTGAGAGCGATCTACCGCCTGTGGATATATTTATATGCACCGCTGATCCTATTAAAGAACCTCCACTGACTGTTATAAATACAGTATTGTCCGCACTGGCTCTAGATTATCCTGTACGAAAACTTTCATGTTATGTTTCTGATGATGGAGGATCCCCGCTTACATTTTATGCTCTCTTGGAAGCTTCACGTTTTGCAAAGATTTGGGTTCCATTTTGCTACAAGTACTCCATTCAAGACAGATGTCCAGAGGCATATTTCTCAAATGCGTATGCTCTGGAAAATGAGAATATGTCCTTCACAAAAGAATGGAAAAAAATGAAGGTACGGCAGTAAAAATTCGTATCCCTTATTTGGTTTACACAGCTTATGTTGGGTTGTTTTGTTTGGTAATTTCTATCAGGAAAAATACTTGGAATTGAAGAATTGTGTCAACAATGTTGTGGAGATGGGCAGTGTTCCAGAAGACAAGCAGAAACAACACAAGGGCTTCAATGACTGGAGTTCAGGAAGCACTTCGCGAGATCATCCCAGTATAGTTCAGGTCACCAGTCTTACTGACTTCTAGGTCCTGCTAAACATCTGTAATTGAGATCACCAGTCTTACCATATTCAGATTTCTACTTATATTTTTGTCAATCGTGTCCTCTCTATGAATTAAGTGCAGACATTACTAGAGAAAGGAGGGGACAGGGACGTTCAGGGAAATGATCTGCCGAATCTTATATACGTCTCTCGTGAAAAGAGACCTGGAATTCCCCACAATTACAAGGCCGGTGCTCTTAATGTTCTGGTAATTTTTGTATGTCTACTGTTCTAATTATCAAGTAAGCAATCGATTAATAAGTGTAGAAATACAATCTAATTATGGTCGCCAGATTACAGGAAGTAATTTGTAATGTTGACAGATTAGAGTCTCTGGTGTAATAAGCAATGCTCCCTTCATTCTCACTCTTGATTGCGACATGTACGCCAATAATTCTGAAGCGCTCCGTCAAGCTATGTGTTTTTTTATGGACCCCAAAACAGGTCAACAGTTCGCCTACGTCCAATTTCCTCAATGCTTTCATGGCATCACAAAGAACGATATCTATTCAAACACTCACTTGTGGTTTCGCGGTGTGAGTATTATATGAACGTTGACTTTTGCGATAATAAGTTATACAACCATGCATTGACTAAAACCTAACCTGGAAATCTTCACCCGCAGATCCAATTGAAAGGAATGGATGGGATTGATGGTCCACCATACGTAGGAACTGGATGCATTCACCGCCGGGATGCCTTATGCGGGATTGAACAATTGCATACGTCATCCACTTCTAAAGCTCAAGCGAGTCCATCGAAGATGATGAAATATGCAGGGGATCTTGCCAAGTGTGCCTGCGAGGAGAACACCCTGTGGGGCAAAGAGGTAATTCCAACTTCCAGTTTTAGTTTGAATTCACTTATATCATTCTTATCTTACCAGCACAGCCGCTAACTCGCTGCTGGTGAAGGCTCACATATATTATATGTGAGCAGGCTCACATATAATATGTGTAAGCCTGGTGAACGTTACAGTTGGTAAGATTAAACGATTGATTGT
>JASDQU010105428.1:42875-53915 GCA_032191745.1 Picea mariana | reverse complement strand
GCTTGCTACGCCATATATGTTTCATTTTGACTCTATTATGCTTCATAGCCCTTTTTACTTTGTTCCTCTGCATTTTGGAATTTGACTTCTGATTATTGTTCTTTGTCCTCAACACTTTTGCATTTTCTTTGTCCTGAGAACATTTGTCATTAATGTTTGCAAATGCTTCCAACTCCACATAAATATGTTGCTCCCATTTCTGGATACAATCAGCAATGTTCTGCTCAACGGACTCTTGCAACATTAGCTCATAGTAGTACTTTATTTCTTCAGGACTCCACTTTATAAAAACTGACTCAATTTCTATATCTGTAATACAGTCTTCTTCTTCAGTGTCCATACAGTCCTCATCATAATCTAATGATTCTTTGCATTCATCATAATATGGCTTTTGAAGCCATTCCTCAATAAATTCTAATTCTTCATCAAATTTATCTGGCACTTCACCTAAGTGCTTCACATCACATTTTTCCTTAGCAAACCCTGCACACTCAAAAACATTCATTAGAATATCAAAACAATTTTTGCTATTTTCATTTTTCTCTTCTAAGAGAGCTTTCTGATTTCTCTCCTGTTCATCTTCCTTCTCTTCCTTTTTTGCAACAATAAAGTTGTCTTCCACTTGATTTGTGTATGCAAGTGGACCATTCTTCTCACCAAACAACAACTTATCAATAAGATGTTTCTCATGCATTAATTTTGATCACTCTTCATTAGATGAATTGTCTTCATCAAATCTGACTTCATATGTCTCTCCTTCAAAGAGATCTTCCTCCACAAGGTTTTCATTCTCATTATCACAATCAGCTTCATACACACTTTCATCATCAATCATTGCGATTTCAATGCAATCATTTCCAGTCTTTATTTCAATTATAAGACTATCAATACAATCATCATTATTCGCATGTGACTGAGCATAATGGAATTCAACATCTTCTCCATCAATTTCAGAAGTTTCCTCATACAGAGATGCATTTGTTTCAAATTCATCATTCAACTGTATGTCTATATAGTGGGGTTCATTCACAACAATCTCGCTAAGTTCAGTTTCACCCACATAAGCTTCTTCATATGCATTGATATGCTCCAAAGTGTTTATTCCCTCAGCACTATACTTCATTTCTATGATATCCCAAAACATTTTTGCATTTTCTATTTCACCAAATTCATATAACAGAGCAGACAGGATGTCATTATTCAATGCTGAACTAACAAGATATAATGTTAATTTATCTCTTCTCTTCTCAGTAGGATCTTCATAACCATTTTGAACAAGTTCCCATAAATCTACTGATCCAAGTAAACCTTCCATTTTCATTTTCCAAAGATCAAAATTGTTACCTGAAAATGATGGTAAAACTAGCATTAACCTTTTCATTATTGCATTGATTTCTTCATCTTCATCAATCTGCTCCAGATCTGCAATCTGATCCTGGTCTCCATCAGGTATGAGTTCCTCGGCTACTGCTGAAGACACTTTATATTTACCTGCAAAATATATTTCCTCTTGCTGACTCTTCCTCCTCATTTGTTTCAGCTCTCTCCGGAGTTGTTTAATTCTCCTTTGATGACCCATTCCTTCACATTGAGTCTTCTCAATGGCGCTGTCAATATCAACTCCGACGGTGCAGTTTGCCACCAGCCTTTCGATTCAGCTTCACAGATTCACCGCAGAGCCTGCAGACCCACCACACGCGGGCTATGTAAGTCGTTGTGCATTCCTCCATCAATCTGAAACACTCACAGGCTGCGAAATCATTCTCGCAATTCTGGGCAGGAGGAACTCGCAAAGACGCACCACGGCTTTGTCTTCTCCTAACGCAACATATAATATTATACGCAACAATTCGAATCTGGTAGGTTGGACCGCGATTATCAACAATAATGTTCCATGCTCCATGCTCCACAAATTGCACGCAGCAGGTGCGAAACAGGTAATGCAAATATCAATTTGAATGGAGGGAGCAACGATTAGATACCAAGAATGGAAATAACAACAACACCAACATTTTTACCTCCAATTCTAGACATGTAGATATACCTCTGCTCTTCACACATTGAATAACACAACAGAAATGTGATTCGTCCAGGCAGATGCAGTCTTTTGTTGGTCGCACTAGTCAGTAATCAACAAGTTGACACGCTGAGACTTCTTCAAAATATTTCACCAGCACTTTCACACTGGTCGCCTCAGGATACACGCTTTTGTACGTTGGAGTGGTTGAGTGTTTGATCCACAAATCGTTCAATCAATCAGTGCACGCGGGTGGCTCTCAAACTCAAATGCAAAATTAAAAAACTCAAATGCCACGTTCTGCTTGAGTTAGTAGTCTCATATATCGAGGCTCCTGGGAAGATGCCTCACACTCGATGAGATATATCGGTGGACTGGCCAATGGTGGAGATATTAAGTTGGTGGAGACTCCAACGAAAGTAGCGACCAATCTGGTAACTATTTCTGTGGCGGTGGCGGCTCATTGGAGATGTCAGCTTTGGGAATCTTCACCTGCAGATCCAATGGAAGAACTGGACGCATTCACCAGCAGCAAATTCCTTTACACAACAATCTTGTCGTTCATTGCATCAATGGCATCCTAGCAGCCATACCAGACCAGCGATCAACTCCACGCGCAGCCTCTCCAGCGTTCGACACACCACGGTGAATGGCAGGTCAATGCTCCGCAATCTGCCGCTGTCTCTGCAATTTATCAAAAGATCGATCCAAGTCTGGCAACCTTCTATGTTCCACGCACCAAGTCACTCCAGATCGCTGGTCACTCCAGGTGGATCTTTAACAAGCTTCAATGGCTCTTCACGCGGGCTCACATCATCTGCGCGGGCTCCTCCTCTTCTGCGCTCTGACTAACATACAACAGCACACAAACAACTCGTAGCCCAGGCTCACAGTCGCGCGCTACACCAGGCTCACGGCTCATGTCTACTCAACACAAGCAGGCTCACAGTCGTGGACTCTGCAGCACCAACATCTGCCAGCTCCTCGGCTCTTCACAACAGCGCGGGCTTACACTCCTCAACGCTGCGACTCCTCATTCCTCAACGCTGGCTCTGATACCAAGTTAAAATCAGAGATCAATTAATCTCATAACAGTGAGGCCACAAGGGCACATCACCTGTGAGTCTACGCTCACATAAACTATTGTATTTAATGTAAATCAAGTACACATATATATAGCACAAGGTGCTTACAACAACCTCCTACAAAGGTGGATCATGAAACTAATCCAAACCTAAATATGAAAGATACACAATAACTTAGTTACACAGATCTTAACTAAGTATTCTAATTTCTCCATTATTCCAACAATTAACATAATATTTTATTTTGTTCATTGATTGATTTAGAAGGACTACTAAAATACGTTATTATTTTCAATTGTTAACTATACTAGTATAGCCACAAGTCACTCGTGGCTGGTAAACTTGGGCTCTTTAGAAAATGAAACGTTAATCATTCAGAGGTGGCAATCAGCTAGCCATCATAGTAAATTTTAAATATGATTAAGTAAAAGTAAAAAAATAAACATGTAAACGGATGTCTTTATAATAGTGAGGAAGTTAGTGGTTGAAATCACAACCATTGATTTATTGGGACGACTAAGAATATTCCAACAATATTTAATCTTGTCCATACAACACTGATTAAGTACTAAAAACATATTAAATGTGCCCATTATCAATAGACTTAAGCCTTTCCACATAATTATTGAAATTTATGATTAAAGATCATTAAATGTAACCATTCTCCATAAGTGTAAGTGTAAGTATAGGCCTTTTAGCTTAATAAAAATGAACTTATTAATTGTTAACCTGTTAAATTGCAGGTTGGCATGATTTATGACTGTGCTGTCGAAGATGTATTGACGGGTTTCGTCATACAGTCTAGAGGATGGAAATCTATTTACTGCAGTCCAAGCAGAAAAGCTTTTCTGGGTGGTGCGCCCGTGAACCTGAATGATACACTTATTCAAACCAAAAGATGGACTGTCGGTTTCCTAGAGTTTTTCTTGAGTAAGTTTTGCCCATACGTTTATGGTATTCAACGGACACGAATTACCCAGAGAATGTGTTACAGTTGGCTCTGCCTAATGGCTCCGTCCTCTTTATACATACTTTGCTACGGTTTAGTTCCTGCCCTCTTCATTCTCAACGGTGTATCATTATTTCCCAAGGTATGTTTTTCTGATCAACTCTTCTATATTTCTACATCACCATCCAAGAAAATCGTCTTTTCCATTACTGATGATTATATGTATGTTGCCAATGGACAGGCTTCAAATCCATGGTTCATCCTGTTTGCATCGTTAGTAGTGTCTGCATATGGGTACAGTCTGATTGAGTTTCTGTGGATTGGGGGTTCGTTTAAAAGTTGGTGGAACGAACAGAGGATGTGGATGATAAAAGGCGTGTCGGCCTATCCCTTTGCTTTAATCCAAGTTGCTTGCAAGATGATTGGCGTATCGGAGGTAGGCTTCGAGTTGACGAGCAAAGTAGTGGACAGCGAAGCAGCCAAAAGATACGAGGCGGAAATGTTCGAGTTTGGTGTGGCCTCTCCTCTGTTTGTTCCACCAGCAACTTTGGCACTAATAAACTTGATATCGTTGATCGGTGGATTGGCACGAATCCTGCGGGAAGGGTACCCGGCTTTTGAGAGTATGGCTCTACAGTTATTTTTGTGCAGTTTCATAGTAATAAATAGTTGTCCAATATTGGAAGCCATGTTTATGAGAAAGGACAAAGGCCGAATTCCAACATTCATTAGCATCGTCTCTATTTTAGTGGCAGTTTCTGCTTGTTCTGTCGCTTCCATACCCATTCCATCCCCGTGAAAGAACACTCCAAGTGGTTGAAAGAATGCTCAGCTGATGACTCTTGGTTCAGTTTAAAAGTATGTATATGCATTAGGATTTTTAATTATGTTTCGAGATATTTTAAGCAATCATTATTGAATAATACGGTAGTTATTTCTGCAATTTATTTATGATCAGTTTGTGTAATTGAGTGATAGATGCTATATATAACCTATAAAGGTGTGAGTGTAATGTAGTGTAGCGCAATGTGTAGTGAGTATGTGAGACCAAGACTCAATATTGAGGTGTTGTGTGTATGAGAGGAGATAATGGTTGTATGCGTGGGTTAGCTATTGTAATTCTCCTTTTAATAAAAGAATACCAATTATCATTGCCTATATTTTTTTCCCTTATTAAATTTCTACATAAATCACTGTGTCAAATTGTAGAATTATTATGCTTGGTTTAATGCATGTTTAATCTTACTTGTTTATGCTCTGTTTTACTTCAGCTGCTAAATAATTTCTGCTTCTGTGAATCATAAATATGTACAATGTATACATTCAATGTTGAGCTTGTAGATCATATGCAGGCTTGTCTTCTTGAATTTGAATAAAAGACATGGAAAATCGCTTTCTTACAGTGTCTTTTATAGAATTAAAAGACATGAGAACAATGGGCTAGAGTTGTAAGAACTGAATATTGGGTTAGATCGTGACAAATCGCTTTTAGATGGTGACAAATCGCTTTTAGAATATGCTGGCCTTCATGATGGATACGTAGTTGACAGGTCTTTTCATTGACTTTTAGTAGTTTTACCGTCACTCCTTGTGTCATAGTTCCCTTTCCCATTCTCTCCTTGCAAACCATAGTGTGGAATAAACTGGGTTAAACAACACTCAATTGGTTAAATACAGCATTGGTTAAATTTGGTTCTAAATTTGATTGGAAGTGTTTTAAGAGCTAGAGTTTCATAATTTTTTTTTTAAAGATTTTGGTCAACTCTAAATTAATATATATCAAATTTAGTTTAGTTTAAAAGTTGTGTTGTACTTTTTAGTTGTTTTTTTATAACTTATTTTATTTGATTTTGTTTGAAATCTAGTGAGAAATGGTTAGATTAACAGATTTGAGTGGTTAAGTTTGTATAATTTAAATGCCTCAAAAGTTTTTAAGCAGGCGAAATCTATTTATACATTTAGAAATACAATTTAAACAATAAAAAATAGGGATTTTGTCGATACATGTTTAACCACCAAATTAAAAAATTTCATATTTTAAATTAAACACACTTCTTAAAGCTAAAATAATTAACATTATGAGAATTTAATTTTTTTTTTATCAATATATGTTTACTTAATGCAAAAATAATTAACATTATGTGAATCCTAAAAATTATTTGATCAATATATGTTTACCAGCCAAAATTATAAATTATCATATTTTACATTAAAACTACTTTAAAATAGTTAAATTAAATATTATTATAAAAACATTAAGTGTACCATAGAGATGATTATACCTACTTTCCATAGTGTATTGTAAATGATTTTATTTAATATTTTTATTTTTTATTATTTTTTATTTATTTGTAATATTTATTTGATGATGGTTAATCTAAATTATTGAGATTAAATTTGGTAAATGGATGTAGATTATTTGGATTTTTTTAGATTTTTATTTGTCCAATTTTTTTTTTCCAAAATTATCATAATTTTGTTAAGTTAGAAAATTAGGAAAATTGATAGTGTGAATTTTTTTTAAATTAATATCAAAACTTGAAACCTTTTATCTCATATTTTAGATGGACCAAAATTGATACCAATTGTTTAAATGATTTTGAAATACTCATATGTTCTTTTTCTATAAGAAACAATTGTTTCCATAAATTCATGACCAAAATATCTATAATTTCAAAATAAAATTAGTCATAAATATTTAGCTGTATCTAAAAAGTCTTTTCAAAATTTCTTCAACTTTGCAAAATATATATTATGAGCATGAAAGCACAAGAAGTCTAATAACAAGGGAATCCAAAAAAATGGTCTTTCAATATTGGACTTTCATAATTATTTTTGTCCACTTTCATAGTAATAAATAGTTGTCTTTCATAATACAAAGGGATCCCAAAGAAAACATCTTCCTAGAAAGAAAATTGGTTTATTAGAAGATTTATATTGCATCCAATATTATATAGATTAAAACAACTAAGATAGTTGATATAAGTCAATCTCATTTTTCAGTTTCTTAAATTAACAATAAACAGTATCAATTATATCATTTTAAGCATAGAATCAATCTTAAAAACCAACAAATCACACATACAAATTAATCACATAATCCTAAGTATACCGTCTATTACAAAATCAAGTTTAATATAAATTATAAATAAAATTATATAATAATAATTACACATAAAAAAATATAAAAAGAATAAAGTAATTTTCAAAATCTATCTTAATAAAATTAAATTGATGCTAAAATAATTTACCAAATTTAAAAAAATTGATGAAAGAATAAATAAAAAATGAAAGAAGTCTACTAAATTTAATAATAATAATAATAATCTAATTTTAAAATCATTCCCAAACAAAACATCAAATTAATATATGAAATCCAAATTAAAATATTATTATAAAATTAAATTTTATATTTATAGTTACATACATTTCAATCTCAACTTCTAATTACCATTCATGATTGTCTATATTTAATGTCAAAAATGCTCAGCGTTCACAAACTAAAACAATGGTAAGTGGTTTAAATATCAAATAAGGAATAAATTTAACTTTAAAAATTGGAAGGACTCATATGCATAATAATTTGTTTCAAGGAAATAAAACTGTTTTCATACCATATGTGGAAAATTTTCGGAGCTTGTTATAACTGAAGTCGAACTAAAATACTCACGATATTAGACAGGAAGGATTATATCTATTTTTTTCAAATATATAACTATTAGCAATCCGTTGGCTCTTATGTGCAGATAAAACACCATTTTATAATATTAATTAAAAAAGCGATAAATTGGCCGTATTCATCAGCAATCGTTCGGTATAGGAGCAACCATGAAAATATAATACAACATACTATCGCTTAAAAAGAGAGACATTAAATTAATACATGAAATCATCTCAATCTGTGTAGTGGTTCATTATTTTAATAGATATGAAATTAGTGTCTACCATATGATCCCTTAATTAAAGGAGAAAAGTATCCAGAAATTTATTTCCAAACAAAAAAGATATTAATAAAAAAACTCTAGTGAACTTTACAATGGTTAAGTTGATTTCTTTCTCAATGTTCAGGTGTACTGTACTTTGAAGTATCTTAACAGTTAAGTAAACGGATTTCTTTATCAATGTTTCATAATTGTGTGCTTTTGAAGAATATTATTGAAATATTTCTAAAATGGTCATGTAGTGGTTTTATGATTTTAAAAATAAAAAAGAAGAAGAGTACGAGTTATCTCTGATGGAACTGGTTAATATCATATATTTTGCATTGTTGGAGTCTAAAAATTCTACATTTTTAGCTATTATTTGAATTCTTAACTATTATTTGAATTCATAATTAAGTAATTGTTAAATAACTTACAATTTTACATTGTTTAAATGATGTTTTTGAATGTATTAATACATTCAGCTTTTTTAATAATGACAGAGCATCCAAAATATATAATTTCAATGATTGAAATATGCAATTTTCAAAATTTTCAACTGAATTTTAGACAAAAAGGCTTCAAAAAATACATGTAAAAAGACAAAAACTTAGAAAGTTTAGACTATGTATTTCTAACTAATACAATTACCATTTACTGCATCATGTTGCATTTATGGGGGGTTGCCTCCTAGGAATTCGTTAAAATCTAATTTGGGTTTACCTTCAGTTTTGGAGCCTCCAAATTAGGTTTATGGATGGAAAATTTATTGCAAATCTAAATTAATGAAAAAAAGAGAAGATAATAATAACACAGAAGCACACATGGACACAAACAAATAAAAATTGGGGGCAACCATATTTTATTGCTTTGTCAATATAGAAATAGTTTACAATTCCCTACAAGCTCCTCATTGGCTTCTACATTTAATCAGGAGAGATCTCAAGCATTTCCACACATCTAAAAAGCCAAATGGTTGAGAACCTCCATAAAAATGTAACAACAAGCATATGTATTGTCACAACCTAACAATTTCCCGATACCTTTCCCAACTAATCTTACAACGAAAAACTAAAGGGATATTTATTGGTTTCACAAAGTCCATACTGAACCTCATCAATGACAACCACAAACTACCATTTTCCTCATCTCTATGTACTTTTTCTACTCCTAGATCCTTCATCTGAAACAACTTCTTAATAAATTTGGCTCACCTTGAAGGAAATTGTTCCATGTACACATCAACTTCTTAATAAATTTGGCTCACCTTGAAGGAAATTGTTCCATGTACACATCTATGCTAATGATGATTTCATGGGTACTAGAATACCACAATCTACATCCCTTGACTTCACCACCATAACCAACAAAGATGCACTTCCTTTACTGAAGCTAGTCAAGCCAGCCAAGTGAGCCTTCAGCTCTCACCTTCAAGATAATTTCAATGCTTCATTACATGCAATACATGGCCTCTAAAAATCCATGAGCTACCACAAAACCTTGTGCTTGAAACCACTACTCTTGACCTAACTTCTCCCCTTAACAAAATCGACCAAACTTCCCTCATATTATCCAAGAATACCACATGTTATCCCCCTATTACCTAGGTTATCTAAACTTTTACAAGTAACATTTCAAACCTGCGATACTCATTCATAACAAGATCTTACAGTGATATGCCCATTTACATTTAAGAAGTCCACCTTGAAATATGCATTCAAAAAACCTCCTACCTTTATGTGGAGCAACTTTTATACTTTGTTCCAACCCCATCCACATCTTCCATGCATCATAACCTTCCATGGCCCCATCTCCAACCCGTACTAGCGTATGCCTCATCCACCTCGATCTTCCCAAAAACCTGCAAGAACACACAACTGAGCTGCGTGTTTCTCAATGGCTTTGGCACCTTCATGAAGACACCTCTAGCATGACCATCATGGGCCAATGATTTCTTTAATATAAGTTGCAAAGAAGTCAAGATGGCCATGGGTTCTCCCAATGCTACAACAGGTTTTTCTCTAATGACATCACCATCTCCCCCATCGTCCATGGCTCTGTCGGGGTAAAGAATCCAAGCCACAAACACACACCTGAGCCCATCAACACTCTGCTCGGTGCTTAACTCAGCATGAACTCGTGTACATTGTTCCTGACGACTGGTGTTTCTGTTATCACCTCTTCTTTGAACATAATGCCTCCACCTATATTTGGGCAAACATTACAGACTTAATAAACGTCAACTGAGAAAAATGGCACCCCGAACTCCCAGGGACACTCTGGTGGCCTTTAGGTCCTCGTCATTGTTTGTGAAATGTCGGAGATTTTCATATCCTTCATTCGCAGGCGTAGGAACAATCAGGCTCATGACCACTACATACTTGTGGACTCGACCGCCCTTTCCCCACAATCGACTCCCGTGGGCATTCGTGCTAACTATGTCGGCCATAGAAATAAAATCCCAGTCGGTTGTTGGCAGAAATGCAAAACCATTTGACACAAGCATATCAATTTTCTCAACTCTAACCCAGCATCAAAAGTAACAGTGATCGATTTCTCCTCCTCCATGATATGAGCATTGTAGTCCCAACTATTTATAACAACTCCTCCATTTGTCGAGACGTCTAGAACAGCTTGATTTCCTCACCGCTCCACTTGTCCTGCGCGATTCCTCCTCATCTTCGTCGGACTCCTAGAGGGTGCAGCGCATGAGAGGTCCCTCTAGCAGAGGCTCCATGTCGTTGCGGCCCTTTTCACCCTCCTCAGGGAAAATATTTTATCACCACACGAGAAACTCGACACGCTCGGTAGCCTCAGAGTGTTCATAGTACTGGATGCTCTTCGGCCGATCCTTCGCAGGAAACGTTTCATCTCGGAAATGACGAATACCTTGGGAAGCACGTTTCCCTCGCCTAACTCGAGGTTGTATATGAGGTCCAATATCGTCATCGTGTATGCCTTCTCTTTTTCACTATTCAAACGGACAACACCAAATCCGTTGCAGTGCCACTCACGAGCCACCCCGATGTTGCTGGCACTCCGGTGGTTTCGTCTACTTCAGTGGCCACT
>JASDQU010105428.1:9039-31919 GCA_032191745.1 Picea mariana | reverse complement strand
TCGATCTACTTCTTCTCCCATGATTTCTGCGACTCTCTGTCGTACTTGAGTCTCTTCCCCTCTCAAGTTTCTTCTCTATTCTTTCCAAGCTCTTTAGGAATCAAAAGTTTAATTCCCCTTGTCGATCCCTAACTTTCATGAGCTTTCGGCTATCAGCTTGACGCTCCTTGGCCTCTCTTTGCAGCCCTTCAATGATTTTCATCATATGTCCTTCCTTATCCATCTCTTTTCCATGCCCATTAGAGTTCGATCCTTCGACTCCCAGGTTAACATCCTTTCCTTCTCGTTCATATTCTATTTCAGGGGTAAACTGCACTTTTCCCCACTCCATACTCGGCGCTGGAATTCGGAGCTCTGTTGAACTCTGCACACGCACTGTGCAATTCAATTGTCAGGCCATTAAACCTTCACGAACAACCACAATATTTATAAACCAATTCAGACAAAATAAAAGACATTTCATTTTAAACAAGTTTCTTGAACTAGAAATATTATGTATCTCTCCCATTTCTTTGCGTTTAAAGCAATTTCCAACAGTTCTAGCACTCATCAGTCTTCTGCAATATAATGCACAGGCGATTCAAATTTGTCGAGACTTCGTCTCTTGAAAATTCGTCATATTTCATAACCATCGATGTTTAATAAAGTGTTTCAATTTCACGAATTGTCTGAGCTCTGTTCAGCTCTATATTTTTTGGTGTTCGTAACTTCAGTTTTCAATATTTCAGGACTTTCAGAACCTTCAGTTTCAGGGTTTCGAAGTTTCGGTACGGGAGAACTTCCATTTCACTCTCCTTCCCCACCCCTGACTTCGAAAATTATGATTTACCTTATTCTACGGCTCCACAGCACAGCTGTCGCCCTCAACCATAGTGGTACGTGGTGTGTTTTAGAGGATCCTCGTCACCTTCGGTGATGTCATTAGGGTCCCACCACTCTTGTCTTGTATCCCTACTTACGGGCATGTGGTACTCTTCATGCATCTACATGGCACATCTCCCGATTGAAGCTTCGGGTGTCGGGGTTTCGTGATCCCCGATGACATGAGTTCCTATCCTCCCAAACTCTCGATCCCCGATTTGTCGATGTTCCTTTGCCTTAGCCCCCGGCTATGCATAGGTCCATGTGATCGCCTCTCATAAGACCACAATCTTTTACTATTATCGGGGTTTCGTAATTTCCACTGCCGAAACACTTACATCCTCAGGGTTCGCGATTCCTCGAACCCTGATTTTCAATACACCGATGCAGTGCGCCACCTATTCCCCCTGTTGGCGGCTAGGGCCCACACTCCTTTGACAATCGGGAAATCACGTTTCGCGGTATCGAAACCTCAACTGCACTTGTTCCCGGAACTTACGAAGTTCCGAACCCCGATGTGGGGTGACATCTGTCCTCCTCACAATTGCTGGAGACTATTTGGAAGTTGCATTTCGGAGTTTTGCGACCCCCGTTGCTGTAATCTTCTTGTCATCAATAACCACGATACGCTGATCTTTGATGCTCGTGGGAATTGACTCTACCACGTCACTGTCCCCTCGTCACCCTTTCGGACATCGCAAGATCGCGATTCCTGATGCGACGATTTCTATGTCTCCGTAGTCCATGAAGTGTCGAACCCCGACTCCTCTCGGATCTTCTGACGCGTGTCCACCCGAGATTCACGACTATGATTTCTTCGATGTTTCGAGACTCACAAGGTCTCGGTTCTCTTGACTTATAAAACCCCGATGACTCCAATATTCCGACGCCTCTCTAGGACTTCTCCTCTACCCATGAGGACTTAAACCTTGTGCAACTTCTGTCAACTCGGACGGTTGACAGGTAATCTCACAGTGATCTTATGACTCATGATCCTCCCGAGTTTAAACTCCTGGTGTGGTCGTAACCTCCTGTGCAGTATCTAAAGGCTTTAAACCTTGTGCACATTCTCCAGATCTGACAGTTACAAGGGTTAGCCTTCCCTCCTGAACATATCCTACGGTTCTAACACCACTGACATGGAGTCCTCTCTCCCTGTGGACTCATACCACACTAGCTGCGGTTTCATAATGCCGCCATATCTCTTGAGCTTTAAAAGAAACTCGTCAAGTATCTCCTTGATGCTTCGGAGCAACACAGGGTCCGAAATTGGCCATTCCAGACCCAATTTCCCCTCGCATTCTCGGTCCAAAAACCGCTCCACTGGCCCATCAAGGCTCAGTGTCGAAACCTTGGCTCTAATACCAATTTGTAGTGTACCCCTTTTCACTACCGAGGTTTTCAAACCTCTCAGTTACCATTCTGTACATGGATTTTTACATAATTCATACAGGCATTATAAGCACGTGCATTTAAACAAGTAAACACATTCTACACAGAGTATTCATATGAATTATTTTCATAATTAACAATCAATAGCACTTTACACTAATTCATATACACAGCGGAAAACATGATAATATATACAGTGCAGTCATGCCAAAATGTGATAAGAACATAGTCAGATACTTATCTTGTAATAGTGGTGAAATCCACCAACCAAATGCAGGCCTCCCACGAACCTCCCAGCCGTAGACCGCACTGCTCCTCAACTCAACAGTGGGTCACCCCCGAGGTGGGACTGAGATCCACCCCCAGGGCAAGGAATCCAAACTCAGGCTTAGGTTACAAGGAATTCAGTCATACACAACCACCAGGAAGAATGCTCTCCCATAAATCTCCCACGCTCACTGCCCACAGACCCTCATTCCCCACATGCTTGTTCCACCCTAGGAGAGTGCACCTTCTCTGTCACCTGGATAGTCCTTCGGCTACTAGTCTCCCTTACCTTGGGTTACAAGAACAGACCGGACCGGAATTCTCCGGGCTCTATGGCAGATACAGGGTTCCTTCCAGTAGTTCTCTCCTTCCTCTGCGCACTCTCTCACCTGGAGGAGTCGCTCACAGGCCAACAAACCTCATGCAATCTAGTACTGCGTAGTCTCAACGACTCACGGGATAAACAGACACAGGTTTCCCCAACTGGTTCAGCAATCCCTGGTTGGTTTCACAATCACAGCTTCAAGACAGGGAATGCACGCACAATCTCACTCATCTTTTCCCTGAACAAATAAAGACTCTTCCCCGAAATCAACACAGGGTTCTCATTCCAGGAGTGCACACACCGGTTTTCTCAGGGCTTGACCCAGACATTTCCGTCACAGGGTCGCACGAAGGTCATCTATAGGAGTCGGGTTGGTCCTGCTGCTCAAAGCTCCGTACGCATTCAGACAGTCCGGTGGAGTGGGAAAAATGGAACCCTCTCACGGCTCACTCTGGCCGTTTTATTCACATGCACCAGGGTTGACATTTGTCACCCATGAAACTGCATGCGTTCCACCAGCATGCGTTGCTCCCACCACTTGGGAAATCACGTGTCCTTCCAAAAGGACTTAGGATAAAAACATAATATGCTCATGACTTTTTGGAAATAATATTAAAATATTATTCTGGCCTAAGCCCCCCCTAGGCTTATCCCCTAGGCTCAACACTCAACCCCTTCCTCACCTTCCATCCCCTAGTTCCTTGCCCACTCTGTGGACGCTCAGTCCCCCTTCACTCATTCATCGTGGTCGGTCTGCTCCTGGTGGTGTTTATATTTTATTTATTATTCTGCATACATACAAGTACAACATCAAGATCCTGGCCCTCAAACACTTAGGCTTCCTGGCCTAACAAACACATAAGCCTTCTGGCTTATACAAAACTTGGCTCACCAGCCTATAGAACACATTTACAATTCTTTGCATATATCATGATCTGTAACAGGGCTTGGCCTTGGGGACACTACAGCTCTAATACCACTTGTTGAATTTCAGGCCTGCAAACATAATTCATTAATGGAGACAAAACTAGAAAAATATAAAACATCACACCAAACAGAGACAAACATAAATGGGGGAAATGATAATATTTATTGCTCAGCCAAGTAATGGAGAAATGAATACAAGTCTCAAGAATCTCCTCATGATATTCTACATTAACCAGGAAAGATCTCAAGCGTTTCCAGCCATTCATAAAGTCAAATTCTTAAAAATCTCCAAACGAACGTAATGACAAGGGTATGTATTGTCACAACCCAACAAATTTCTTTATTTATGACTAGAATGGTATTTAAAGTGTGCATTTAAAATAAATGCATATTTTTATTTTGCTCTTTTTCAAGGGTTTTATAAACATATATTTTAACTTTCGTTCCAACATTTTCACATTCTTTAAGATACATTAAAGAATATCTATTGATTATATGTAATTTTAAATATAATTTGTTTTTTTTAAGCATTGTCTAAATGTTCTACATTTTGGTATTTTTCGTTGGAATTCGACGATATAAATTTGCACGAAATCACAATTTTCTATTATTTAAATTGAATTTAGAAATGAATTCAGCATGCTAAAAAACTATTGGGGCACCCAAATTATACAAACTTAATCATTTAATAATGGATTCAACATGTTAAAAATCTAAATTATACAGACTTAACCATTCAAATACGAAAATCCAACAATTTCTCACCAAATTTCAAACAACATTAAACAAATAACATCTCAGAAAAAAGATTCAAAACATAGAACGTTTAAACTAGAATTATTTTTTTTATATGCTATAAAAAGTACAGTTCATCCTACAGTCAGTGCATAGTTTCCAACAACGCACTGTGTTGAGTCCACAGTGAATCCTACCTCGTCGCATACCCGAAATCTTATTAGATTGATCTTGCTTTCTTACCTTCCACCAACTAGAACTAGGGGCATACACATTATATATGTTGATTCACCTTCGTGAAGTACGTAAACTCTTTACTTTATATGAGTTTTCAATTACGAAAACTTTTTGTTTCGTGTCATAGGTTTGCATAGAAATTCACTTGTGAAATTGAGAATTAAGAAAGTTTTTTTCAAGATAGTAGTTTACATTGAGAAATGGTTATTACTCAAAGTAAGGGATGGTATCATAACAAAGTGAAGTGAATTAAATTATTAATTTATTGAATTTTCATATTAAAAAAAATAGTAAAATTTTTTTAATAAGGATTTTATAAGAAAATAAGATTTTATTAATGTAAAATCATCTTAATAATTATATACATTAGGATAATTATATTTTTAAAAGAACATGTTTCTTAATCATATACGATTTTTCTTTTACTAACAAATTTATTTAATTAAAATAAATAGTCAAATCTACATATAAAATATAATATTTTATGTTTTACTTATGAATACATAAAAGAATATAACATCACATTTATCTTATTTTGAATTTAACTTGGTTTACAAAGTAAACATAAACCATTTCTATATATATATATATATATATATATATATATATATATATATTTAAAATATCATATTCCATTTATCTATATTACATTTATATAACTATAAACCTCTAACATATAAACTAAAATAAGAAATTAGGTATTTAGTAACAATTGTATAGGAAAATATTTTTGGCTATAAAATAAAATAAGAAATTAGGTATTTAGTAACAAGTGTATAGAAAAACATTTTTATGAGAGATGATCTATAATTTAGAATGGGGGAGATGTTCATGTAACATAAGGTTACATTAAAATACTAATAAAAATTAATAAAATAATGAAAATTTATGTCATATATATATCTATATATATGTCTTATTGATACAATAGAAATGATTATTAGTGTTCTTGATAATTGATATATCTGTGGTAGACCCAAGTTGCATGTTGGTCACGAGTTTAATCTCGACAAGGTGACCCTACAAAGCGTTTAACCATAATTTGAGACATTTGGTTGCATCTTATTTAAGTTGAAGAAACTATAATGAAGCCCATGTACGGTTGCATACATTATTCAATACAAGTTGGGACTAAAGTATTACGAAGATTAAAGCCGAGGGTTAATTATTGATAATCGACAAAATGCATAGTTTGTGAGAGCTAATATTTAATGCAAGGATTGCAATATTTAGGATAATGATCTAGGTGGATATTGGTGGCCACCCACCTGTTCCAAATTCCAACTGGCTCATCTTGACAGTTTTCAGTTCAACATGTTTCTCTGTAATGGGGACATTTCTTTGTAATTGTGGGTTCTACACTTCTGAGGTTGTTCTGAAGCCCTACACAACATCCAAGTGGATATTGGTGGCCACCCGCCTATTCCAACTCGCTTATTTTTTAAGTTTTCATGTCAGTACATCTTTTTGTACTTCTTGGGTCGTTTTGGGGCCTTAAACAATGTTTTTTTTTTCTTGCCACAATCAAACTGTAGACAGAGTCAAAGTTTGACGACATAATGTGTATTTCTCGAAAATACCTTTGCAATGAGCTATCACGCACCTAAAATGGAGATGGTATGCAAAAGTTACGACTCCGAGATGTTGATGTACTAACTAGGGTTTGGTTTTTGGATGTCTAGCGTTTTGGCATTCATGTTTATCATAAAAAGGCCTTCGGAGCCTCATTGTAATCATCTTCTTTCGAATGAGCGTATCTGTCACATCTCTTCTCATAGATAAAGATGCCACCATTATAGTGAGTCTTGCACTCTTATTTTTACAGTCTCTGTACATTTCTTTCATTAATAGAAATCATGTATTGTTGTATTTCTCTGTTTCTGGCAATTTTTATGTGTATTTCATTGTAATATCTCTGCTTTCATTTCATTCCAAAAATAATTTGGATCAATGGTATCAGAGTAGGTTGCTCTTGATTATTTTTCAGTGCATGTCCCTGACGAGGTCCGAGTATATCAAGTTAGGTATCGATCTTGTCTCTCTTGAGGAAAATCACTCTCACACACCCAAGAAACCCACTATGGGGGTAGAAAAGAAAAATGACGGAGCAGAGATTCTATTAACCTGTTGCTTGAGAAATCTCTTGCACAACATAGGGATGAAATAATGGAGAATTTTTCTCACATCCTTCAATGCCTGCCGATAGAGACAGGGGCATCTTCATCAAGCGACCACTTTGGAGGAACCTCTCCCTTACAGGTACAAATGAATTTTGATATTCCCGTATTTGAAGGTTAGATAGATGTGGATACCTTAGAAAAATAGTTAAATCTGCTAGAAGGTTATTTCTCTGTTTACAATTTTTCCGATAGGGAAAATATTACCTTTGTACTCCTCAAGGCTCTCCCCCATGTCAAACATTGGTGGAAAACTTACTGGGATCAAAGTTCCATAGAGAAATGTGGAATATATTGGGTTGAGTCCACTTGGGATTTTTTTGTGGATGCGGTCAAGGAACAATACTACCATGTTGATGACTATGAAGACCAATGCATGATATAGACCACACTGTGGCAAGAGAAGAGCCAAACAATTTCGGAGTTCAGAAATACTTTCCATACCTTGCGCACCAAGATGGGTATCAAAGACTCTGAGCAACATCTGTTTTTGTATTAACATGGAGCTCTGCATAGGTACATCCAAACCAAAATGGATTTCCTTAAAATCTCATCATTCAAAGCTGCCTATCGATATGATATTAAAATCGAGCATAAATTTAGGCACCAGAAAAAATGGGAGTTCGGGTATGAAAATATGCAACAACCAAAGCATGGTACAGGCATCCCTAACCAACAACCTCCATACAACCAGTCCAAGACAGGGGAAGAAAAGGTAAAGGAAAGATGAATAATGACACTGGGAAGTGGTGCAACTTCCACGATACCCCCTAGCACAACACCGATGAATGTCTCTTGAAATAGTTATTGGTGGCCGAGGTCAAAGACAAGGAGTCAAACCCTGATTCAAAATCTGATCCAAAAAATATTGAAAACAAGAAAATCATCGACACAGACCCCACTACTACTGTCATGACCACAACAATTCAACTAGAAGAACCAATAGATCTTAAAGGGGGGGAGTGCCTATTCCATTCACATATGTGGGTGAAGGGGACCCTATTGCACTTTATTGTTGATAGTGGTAGCCAGAAGAACCTTATCTCAGTTGAGGTCATCAAATAGTTAGGGCTGCTGATAACACCACACCCGCAGTCATACAACATTAGGTGGCTTCACTAGGGACAAGATCTTCATTCCATCCAATAGTGTTTCATATCCTATGGCATCCAACCCTTAAAGGATAAGGTAGTGTGTGATCTTTCCTCTATTCATGTCTGTGATGTTTTTTTGAGCCAACCATATATGTGGAAATGGCATGCTATTTATGAGTCTCGACCTCGTAGTGTCATTATTACTCTAGGGGGTCATCTCTACAGGATACCAAAGGTAGTTATGACTATTTTTCCACCAAAACAGTGCCAAAAGGTAATCTCTCATTCTGTAAAATTCATCCTCTTCACAGTATGTTCAAAGGATGCACAAAAGGCCACTACCACCACTACAACCTCAACACCTTCTATCTAGCAAGAGCATATTGCAAAAGAGAAATAAGATATTGTTTCTCCACCTACAATTGTGCCTACACAATGCCTAGTCGAGCCCAGAGACAACAAGTTGGTGTAACATATTCAACCCCGACAACAACAGGTTCGTGAAAACCTTCCACAAACCAAGCAACAAAACTTCTCCAACAAGGCACACAACTCACCAAGATTTAGATTCAGAAAGTTCTTTCCCCTCTTCCCTAGGAACTCAATGCAATGGAGACCATTTCTTTCTAAGGGGGAGTATTGATGCAGGTGGATATTGGTGGACACCCACCTGTTCCAAATTCCAACTGGCTCATATTAACAGTTTTCAGTTCAACACGTTTCTCTGTAATGGAGAAATATCTTTGTAATTGTGGGTTATGAACTTCCAGGGTTGTCCTAAAGACCTACATATCATCTAAGTGGATATTGGTGGCCACCCACCTATTACAATTGGCTTATTTTGGAATTTTTCATGTTAGTACATCTTTTTGTACTTCCTGGGTCGTTTTGGGGCCCTAAATAATGTTTTTTTTGGCATGGCACAGTCAAACTGTAGATGGAGTCAAATTTTGATGGAACAATGCGTATTTCTTGAAAATACCTTTCCAACGAGCTATCATGCGCCTAAAACGAAGATCACATGCAAAATTTACGAGCCCAAGAAGCTTATGTACTAACTTACCCCAACGGGGCCCACATGAATTTTGTCGCTTTATCTCCTAAGGTTAGGTTTTTGGATGTCTAGGTTTTTGGAATTCATGTTTATCATAAAAAGTCATTTATAGACTCACTGTAATCATATTCTCATGAATGAGCATAGTCGTTACATCTCTTCTCAAATACAAATATGCTACCATTCTAGCGAATCTTGCACTCTGTATTTTTACAGTCTTTGTACATTTCTTTCATTAACAGAAATCATGTATTGTTGTATTTCTCTGTTTCTGGAAATTTTTATGTGTATTTCAATATAATATATTTTCTTTCATTTCTTTCCGAAAATAATATATATGAGATAAATATCTACTAATATTAATCTCTACAAATAATTGCTACAATGAACAGTTATTTAAGGTCAAAAGTCATTGAGGATTTGTATTTTCATTCATGAATGGAAATTTGAGAGTAAATATTATTTCTTTAAAAAATTGTTTACTAGAACATTTTTAATCAGTGGCACATTAATTTAACATACAAATGCATGTGAATCATGAATATATATTTAACATAACACTATTTATTCTCATTGCTTTGTCCATTTTGTAGAAACATGATATGAAGCGTCACAATTGTTTTGAATGAGTTTAATAATTCTTGTGCAACACCTTCTGATGTGTATATAGGTTTATCCATAACATGTGGAAACTATCCCAAATCAAAAACCAATATTAAGGAGCTCCCACCAAAAGGAATGTTATCATTTTCCGAGAAATCCTAGCAAAGTCTTGAAGCAATTTGTGTTAACAGATCTTTTCCAATGAAACTAATTTCATCTATCATGATATATTTCAAATGCTTGATCTCTTCATGTAATGTAATTAAATGTGATCCTTGTATATCTATTATCACTTTTATTGGTATTTGAAGTGTACAATGAATTGTTGTTGAAGATATGTTGAAAGTTGCAACTCTTGTAGGAGCTACAAGAAGTAATGGACTCTTCCGAGGAAGAGACTCTGTTTCAAGGGAATTTTTAATAGCTCCAATCAAATATAACTTTCATGTACCTGCATTTCCTTGGATTATCATAAGTAGTGGATCAACCCTTGATCTACAATGATCAAGGATAATTTCAAATTTTCTTCTTTGCTTAATCCCCATACTTTCAAATGAATAAGACTTTGCATGTTGGTTAGTAAGAATTGACTTCAAATTTTTCTTCTGAGATATGAAATGAATAGCACGATTGGAAGTGTCTTCATCCACAAAACGTGTGTTCCAATTATGCTCAACATCATGATCCTTATGTTCAATCATCTCAAACTTATTATAATTTATAATTATTATTTTACAATCCACAAATGATCTCCCACTCATTCTCCCTAGTATCTATAGGAGGATTTGGAACTTCTTCATCATCATATTCAATTGGATTGATTGGAGAAAGTGGATTGTGTTCAACATGCCATGTCTTTTTATCTCAAGTTTTCCCAATTATGCATTATCTCATCAGTCGTGTGGCCTATATCCCTGGAGAAATCATGAAAGGTCTAGTATAACACCAACTCAAACAAACAAAAATCTAGGAACTTGTCATCTTCTTGATATGGGAGTGACTTAAATTGAGGAAACACTCACACAATAGTTGCATTATTCCATGGTAACCATTTATTCCTATGTCAATGTTTGTCATATGACCATGATTTTGTGGCATATATCAATGTAACTTGCTCAATATGGGAGGATTTATTGGTATATACATCAATAAGATAATTATCATTGTCGGCATTATATTTATCAATCTTCACTTGTTTGAAAACCTTCATACCAAAATTCAATACCAAAAATCGAGGAATACATTTAGAAAGAGGAAGCTATAGATTAGAATGAGACATCTCTTGTGAATATATAATCCTATCAATAATGGTTTCACACAACAAACTCTTGTATGCACGTGTTGCTAGTTTATTTGGATTCTGTATAGAAAAGAAACATATCAACATATCATTACATGTTTCTAATCCTTCATCATATTTGGTGGAATATTTTTATATGTAATTAATGACCAGATGATTCAAAAGAATAGGTTGCCAATCTATATTATCTCTCCACATCGTCAATGTTTCAAAATCGTGTGTATTCAATCTATCATCATTTTTATTGGTTCATATTTCTTTTCTCCATTCTCATAAACATAAAGTATTCATAGATCACATAGATCCCATTGTTCCTTATATATTCATGCCAACTTTCTTTCCTTATTTTAGAGGAAATATTTCTTAATGTGGGTGATGTGACACTCAACACAATTGAGAAGTTATTCCTAATCAATCATAGGCTCATATTGAAATATTTGTTGTGTGTCCTTTAAGAAAATATGATCATCAACATGGAGCCTAACCTGAATATGTTTCTGATATAGATCACATGGATTCATTGCATGTACACATCTATCAAAATATTATTTTGTAGAGATAACTTGGGTAGGATCATCCCAATTAATGTGTCCATATTAGGAGCATTTTTTAGCCATATAAATCCATGAACATGTGGAGATCCATGATGTTGTCACTCGTATAAACACTAATAATCTATAGCATGATGAAAACGATAAAAAATTTCATCTCAAAACAATGTATGCCTTGAGTGCATATATTGTGCTACAATATGAGGATTATCAATTACATTTTGACGTCTCCATTTTCTTGCTTCGCTTGGATCTACATGACTTATACTGGGCATTAATTTATGCAAATATGGCCACTACATGCCTGCTACACTTAATGTGAAGAATATTGTTGGACACCAAATTATCTGTTGAATCAAGTTAGATAACTCAGCATGACATTTTCTCCAATATGAACATGTACCTCTTAGTACAACTCCAAAACATATTAATCTTTCTACAAGTCATGAATCTATAATACTTTGTAAATGCTCTCTTAACTCATCCAATGTTGTAGGAAGATATGCGATTTATTTTTAAAAAAATTGCAGAGGAATCCTGACCACGATGCCTCATGATGATATTAAATAAAAAATATCTAAAAATAGGGTGCCTTGGAAAACTATTTTCAGGATATCTAAGAAGATCTTTTGCATTCTCATGAAGATGAACATTTCGTCTTTTTGTTTGCAACCAATCTGCTTCACCTCTTAGGAAAAATGTTGGAAATTCCATATCAAATAATACCTTAGTATACTCATTGATTAGATATGTGCCAAAAAAATTAAGAACTTCATTCAATCCACCATTTATGTTATTTTCTTCACCATTAGGGTTATTTTCCCAATCTTAGTTAAGTTCAATTTCTCTTGGTGCATTTAGAATATTTATTGCAAAAGAGAATGTATGTAAGACATCTAATGCATCATCAATCCAGGTACCACGGAAGAATGCAGCTACATGAACTAAATTGATAAAAAAACATTCAATGATATGTTGATGCATCTCTCTTATATACATGATCCAAATGAACGAGTAGCACGTGCATACATGAGTTTGTTGTATGAATATATATAAGTGAATATTCATGATTCACATGTGTTAAATTAATGTGTGATTGATTAAAAATGTTCAGTAAACATTTTTTTTAAGAAAGAATATTTACTCTCAAATTTCCATTTATGAATGCAAATACAAATTCTAAGTGACTTTTGACCTTAAATAATTGTTCATTCCAGAAATTATTTGCAGAGATTAACATTAATTAATATTAATCGTAAATACTCCATCCCTCCCATTAAATATTATCTCTCACAAATTAGGCATTATGTCTAGTATCAATAATTAATTCTTGGCTTTAATCTCTGTAATACTTTAGTCCCAACATGTATTGAATAATGTTTACAACTATGCATGCTATTTAATGTAATTTCTTCAACTTAAAGAAACCACAACCAAACTACTCAACTTATAGTTATATCTCTTTGTAAGGTCTCCCCGTTGAGATTAAACTCGTGACCTGACACGTAACTGGGTCTACCACATATATACTAATTATCTAGAATCCTAATAATCACGTTTATTGTATAAATAACATTTGTTATATATATATATATATATATATAATTTTAATGTTTTATTATTATTTTAAAGTAATGTTATATTATATGAATATTTTTTTTTTAAATAAAAAACTTAAAAAAATAAAATAATAAAATAATATATATATTTTTTTAAACACATTTTACAGTTGTCAACTTTCTTATGTTATGATTACCATTGAATGAAATATCATAAGCACTGAATACATTTTCGCAAAGAGTCATCAACATAATAAAAACTACATCACTTCATCCCTTTCGATATCGAATCTAATATTTATATTTCAATATGTTATTATTCGTCAAATCTGAATTTGAATATTGTTTGTTATTAATTATACAATCCTACTTTTAAAATATAGAATAAGAAAGTTAAAAGGTATCCATAGCTATATGGATAAAATGTGAGAATTGAATTGAATCCTGATGAATGCAGTGCCTCATTTTTGAAAAGTAAGTTTGAAAAATAATATATTTACTAAATGAAGTTTATTGTTTTGGGAGTTCTTCCACTTGGGGCTCTGAGGATTTTACATATCAGTCACATGGGTTCCTTTTCATAGGTTCGAATGAGAGGGTCGCAGGCCCAAGCTATAAATTTTTCTCCGGCCTTTCCTCCCTGTCTCTGGCCTTTCTTGGATTCTCCCTTCCCTTTTTCCGACCAAAGATATCCCCCTTCTATAAGAAGGCTTCAGCGGCTTGGGCCCTTTATTCCCCCTCTTATACACTATGTCAGTGGTGTGTGTGTTGGTGTCATTAGAAGAGTGGCCATGACAAATAAAGAACCCTCCTCTTCATCCACAAGATCGGGATCAACCTGGTGGGGAAGTGGCCATGTCTGAACTATTCATGGAGAATTGGGATACTCGCTTAGTTCAGTCAGGAAGTGAACTGTTTTCTTATAATAGTTCTTTATATGATGAATCTGATGCCTCACATCGATCGAGGATCCAGGGGATAAGAAGACACTTGGCTCATCTCTTTCTCTCCATTTATCCAGATGACGTCTTGGGAGGAGGATGAGGTCAATTAAAACCTTAGTCTAGATACATCTTCCCCATTCTACATGCTCAAATATGTTCATGGAATACAGTCCGATCAGTGGAACACATCCCATGCGCTTGCTTATGGCAGTTTTGATGATCCAGATGGTCGAACCAACCATGCAAAGGATCCTCCCTTCGATGTGTTGAATCAAAACCTTAATTACCCTTGTCAAATTAGCCAGACCATCCCTCTCGAAGGAAATGATGTGGATCCTCTATCCTCATTCTCTAGAAAAGAGAGAAATCAATGTAATCTGCAGCGTTGGGACTCTGTCACAGAGATAAAAGAAGAGGGTGGGAATCCTATAGTTTCTCAATCCATTTATGAATTCACGCATGGGAAAAAGGATCTCTCCAGCAGGAAGTCGTCTAAGTGGATTCAGGAGAGAAGGGGGAATGTGCAAATGGTGGTAGGTAAAGATTTTGGAATGGGAGAGGTGTCCAGATACGTGGGTAAGTCTCTTGTTGGACGGGTTTCTATAAAATTTGCATGTTAAACAACTTTGAAACGCTGGATGAAAATTGAGTGGAAGATGCTCCTTTGGCTATATCCCTATGTTAGAAAAACAGGATCATGGAGAAAAAAATAAAAAAATATCGAAATAAAACACATAAAACACAGAAGATACACAATATAATAGAGATACAAATATGCGTGGTTCATCCAATGTGGGCTACTTCTACGAAAGAAATTTCCAGGTCCTTCCTTTTAATTATTCAACAAAATGAAGAGATACAACCTATAATACACTCACTATAACTTCCTCTTATTTCTCTCACAGTCTCCTCTCTCATAACACAATATTTTCCATAAAATAAAACCAAAATATAATTCCCTCGTAAAAGAGGGTTTCCTTCTAGGGAAAAAAACATAACATAACTTCCTGTGACCTTATAATGAACTGTCCAGATTAAATATAAAATTACAATATTTGAATTACAAAAAAATAAAAAATTTGGGGGGGCATGAATTGTGTATCCTGCAATTTCTTTGAACTGCATATGAATTAGGAAGATAATTAGGCTCCACAACCAACACCTTGAAGCCTATGTTCTCTCTCGCGGACAGAATTTATTTGATCTGAATTCTCAAGAGGATTGTACTTCTCTCCCGAAAATAAATTGGGTATGGGGTCCTTTAGGATTGGTTTTGAAGGATTGGTCAATATATTTTGACCTCATGCGAGAGAATGTATCTTTGAAGCGGGTATAGACAATCCTCCCAGGGATTCCACTCGCTTTTTGGACAAGGGAAGATCTTGAGTCCATAGGCAACAAGATTGGCATTTTTATTAGGTTGGAACCTAATTTTCACCCCAAACATTATCGAATTGAGCGTGGATCCAGGTAGAGGTCGATACAAGGGAAGGACTGGTTGGTAATGTGGACCTAGTTCTGGGATCTAAAATATGGCACAAGAAGGTCGATTACTAGAATATTCCCTTATGGTGCCATGGTTGTCATGAGACAGGTAATTTAAAAGCTCACTTCAATTGTTTCTGCCCCCTTTACTAGGCCCCCTCCAAGGTATGGAGGAGGAAATTCTCTCTTGATAGAAGGGAGAAAGTTGAATCTCTTTTAGTGGAAAATGAAAAAAGAACATAGGTTGTCTTGTAGGCAGAAGAGTCCATGGTTCCTCAAGCACACTCTCCTATAGAGACATCCCATCCAACATCAGGGAAAATACAATAGGATCCATGTATGTTTTATGTCCATTTTAAATCTAATAAAGTGGTGGAGGCTCAGTCGGGTTGTGTTGAAGTTTTTTTATGTCCCTTGATGTCCCCCCTTAGTTCCCTTGGTTGTTGGGATTTTTCCTCCTTGTGATTATGTTCCTCCTGTAATGTCCCTTGTGGCCCTTTCCATGTTTGTTAAGGACCTAAACCCATAACTTTTCATATAGGTAGAATAATATGTTTCCATGTAATAAAGGTCGATACTAGTTAATAAGGCCTATTTAATAAATATGAACAAGTCAATGTAAGAAGACCTAATAGAAGCTTTCACTTCTAGAAAGATATTCCTCTAGAATGTTCTTTAGAAGATAGAATCAGTATAAATAAGAGTAGAAGGTATGAGAGGTATTTTTCTAGAGAATTATTGTAATAGAGCTCTGCTCTGTTGGAGGTTGCCCCCTTTAAGAGGCAAGTGAACATTGTTTTCTATCAATAATATATTATTTTGGTGTTGTGGTTCCATATATTCTATTGTTCCAATGTTATATTTGTGTTATATGTTGTTATTCCACTGGTATTCATTGCAATATTTTTGTTTTTTTCTATTATAATGGATCTAGTGCCTAACAAGTGGTATCCGAGCGCTTTCCTTGGTAGGATTTGTGGGTTAATTTTTTTTTCCAGGGTAGAGACATGTTCCAACATATTTAAGCTACAAAGATTTGTCATTCAATGCATAAATCTGCGGTCAGGGAAGCATACATGCAATAAATACAAGAGTTACTTAAGCTCACATTGATGCACACCCTTGTAACCCCTGTTGGTACCCCTTCGAGTGGTAGCGCATCAGACAATACATGTGTACGGACTTGTGATTCCATGTACTCTGGTATATTGGGAAAACCCCTAGCTATCCTGAAACCATTCCTAGATTAACCGATCAGTCACTTAAATGTTATAGTGCCACCTAGAACAACACTCAAGAAAATACTCTCTAGTACCTAGGTAGTCAGGTAGTATGGATAAGGGTATAGTCTAGCCTCCTTAATTAGTTCCCTAAGATATTGGGTCAAGTACTATTGTTGGAGCCCACACATATATTAGAGAGCTATAACATAGGGAAAAAACTTGTCTGTAGGCACCCTGAAAAACATAACCCTTGGAAGGAAACAAAAAGAAAAAGTAATAGAGAAGATCTATTTCCGTGCAACCTTTCCTCCGACATTTGGGTTGCAAAAAAATTACAAACAGAAAAGGAACAAAGAAGATCTAATACCTTGCAACCTTTCCTCCTGCATTCAAGTTGTGAAAATTACTATACCCTTATTTGATACATATCTCATTGGATTTCCATTTTCACCTAGATCGTCGTGACACCTATCACTTTAAACTTTTTTTAACCTCTGAGGACCCTTATTTTAGACCTATCTAGTTGGATTGCCATTTTCTCCCTGATCGATGTGATACTTATGATTGTTTTTTACCTTCCCGCACCCTTATTTGACACCTATCTCATTGCATTCCTCTTTTCACCCTGAACACACTCATATACATCATTTTTTACTCTTTTTTCTATGCCCCCACTTCCCATCTTTCGTTCCCCTCCACCCATGGCCAACACTCGCAACCAAGAATTCCTTCACCGGCAATATGAATTCAAACAACATGAGGTATGCATCCAAAGAATGTCCTCTGAAATTCATTTTAATAATTATCGCTTGGACACCTTTAGAGCCAAATTTATAGGTGAATTGGTAGAGGTTAAGGGTGAATTTTCCTCACTCACCCATTGGTTGAAACAGACCCTTGGATCTCCCTCCCTTAATAACCTTACCACTATAAAGGTGAGAACTCTTCCCATAATATGGCCTTCCATTCTAATTTCCTTCCTCGTGACTCCTTCCTTCCCCAAGTTGAAGTAAACAAATTTGACGGATCTGGTTCCACTAGTTGGGTCACTCAAATGGAATATTATTTCTCCTTGCATGGAATTACTTATGATTTGGAAAAACTTCATTATGGTGTCCTCTATTTGTATCTATAATGTTGGAAATGATGACAATGGTGTAGAAAGACATGTCGGGGGTATGTTGCTTGGACTTAGTTTGTGGAAGAGCTATATGACCGCTTTGACACTAACACCCACTATCTTGGCCATTTGACAAAGTTAAATCAATATGGAATAGTGTAATACTTTATTATATCTGCCTTTGAACACTTTGATTTCAGAACATAGGGCATGTATGATGCCTTCTTCCAGGAATGTTTTATCAGTGGCCTCAAAGAGGAAATTTGAGCCCAAGTCATCATGGCTCTCCCTCACACTTTGTTGAAATCTACTCAACGTGATAAGGAATCCAAAAAAATAGTATCTTCTCAAACCTACAAACCTTTCTTTCTTCCTAGCACTCAACCTACTAACCATGCCCCTCCTCCCACTCCCCTCAAGATCTAAAAATTAACTCGGGCTCAAATGGTGGAATGTCAACTCAAGGGCCTTTGTGATAATTGTGATGACAAATATTTTCCAGGGCACAAGTGTAAGGAACAAAAGTTGTTTATGGCCATATATGAAGATGTTTCTGAAGAAGATCTTGAGACCCCACCTGTGGAAGATTTACCTGAGACAACTGATATTACTCCACCCTTTGACCAACCCAAAGTAGAACTGGTCATTTCATTGAATGCTCTCACTGGCTTCTCTGCTCCCCAAACCCTCAAGCTCATTGGCTACATTAAGAATCGAAAGGGCGTCATATTAATTGACAGTGGAAACACTGATAATTTTATTCACCATCATATTTCACAAGAAACCCATTTCTATATACACGCAATCAACAACTTTCAAATCATGATTTCCAATGGTGGTTCCATGAAATGTGGGGGGCGTTGTGAAAATGTGTGTCTCCAAATTCGGAAGAAGCACATGAAATTTTTTCTATTGACATGGGTGGTTGTGATATTTTTCTCGGTGTGGAATGGTTACACACTCTTGGTCCCATCCTCATGGATTTTAAGGAATTAACCATGCAATTCCAACATGTGGGACAACAATATAAACTCCAAGGAATCACAACAGGATCCCCTGATATCATCAGTTCCCATCGAATGGAAAATCTCCTCGAGAAAGGTCATTCTGGAATTATTTCTCAACTCCATTCTATTCAATCAATTGAGACACCTATGGTGCATCCTAGCCTCCAATGTATCATCTCCAAACACCAAGCTATTTTTTCCAGTCCACAGGGACTTCCTCGTTCTCTTGGTTTTCTTGATCATTCCATTCCTCTCATCCTCAACCATATTCCTCCCAATGTTCACCCTTATCGTCATCTCTTTTCCCAAAAGAATGAAATTGATAAAATTGTTCAAGAATTGCTAGTTGCAGATGTTATTCACCATAGTACTAGACCCTATTCTGCCCCCATGGTCACGATACACAAAAAACAAGGTACTTGGTGTATGTGTCCCAACTTCCTCTCCCTCAATAAACTCACCATCAAAGAAAAATTTCCCCTTCCTGTCATTGATGATCTCTTGGATGAATTAAGTGGTGCTCAATATTTTACTAAACTTTATATATGTTCTTGCTACCACCAGATACATATGCAATAGGAAGAAATTCATAATATTGATTTTCACACTCATGATGATCACTATGGATTCTTGGTCATGCCCTTTGGCCTGTGTAATGTTCCCTCCACTTTCCAAAGTCTCATGAACCATGTTTTTTGTCCTTTCCTCCTTCATTTTTTCCTAGTTTTCTTTGATGATATTCTCATCTATAGTAAAACCTGGGTAGACCATCTTACCCATGTGGATAAATTTCTCAATATATTCTCTCAACACCAACATTTTCTCAAGAAATCTAAATACACCTTTGGATCTTTGGATGTGGAGTACTTGGGTCATATTGTCAGCAAGGATGGTGTAAGGGTGGATCCTAAGAAAATTGAAGCTATGCAGGATTGGTCATTACCAAAAAATCTCAAGATGTTGTGTGGTTTTCTAGGTTTAACAGGATATTATAGCAAGTTTGTTAATAATTATGGAAAAATTGCAGCGTCTCTTACTTCTTTGCTAAAATAGAATGCTTTCACTTGGATTCCAAAAACTGATCAATCATTTCAATCATTGAAAGAATCCATGTGAACAACTCTTGTCTTGTCCCTTCCTGACTTCACAAATACTTTTGTCCTCAAATGTGATGTTGGCGAGAAAGGCATTGGCACTGTACTCATGCAAGAGGGTATACCCTTGGCCTTCACTAGAAAACAACTCTCGAAGCAACATCTTGGACAATAAATATATGAAAAGGAAATGTTGGATATTTTGCATGATGTGGATCTCTAACATCCTTATCTCTTGGGGGCACGCTTCCAAATTAAAACCGACCATCAAAGCCTCAACTATTTCCTAGAACAAAGGATTTCATCCCAGGAGCAACAAAAATGGGTGGCCAAGATATTTGGCTATGATTATGAGATCATTTATATGAAGGAAAAATAAAATGTAGTGGTTGATGTTGTGTCTAGAAAGTATGAAGAAGAAAGATCCTTTTTTCCCTCTCCTTCATTGTACCAGATTGGCTCCAAGTTGTTTGCCAGGAATGGTGACAAAACCCCAAAATTTCTCGATTAATCCAACATTTGCAAGAAAAATATCAATTTTCTCCAGTGTACTCTTGAAACAATGAAGAGATTATCTACAAAGGTTGTCTATATTTAATCCACCAGTAACAACTTAAATCCATGGTTCTTTTTGCGCTTCATGCTTCACCAACATCAGGGCATTCCAGGTTTACCAAAACTTATGAACAAGTTAAACGTTATTTTTTATGGATGGTATGAAACAATACGTCTGCACCTTTGTGGAAGAATGTGATGTCTATCAATGCAACAATGGGGAAACTATCAAATCTTCGGGAACACAATAACCGCTTTTGATTCCACTAGCTATTTGGAGGGACATTTCTATGGATTCATTGTGGTATTACCTAAATCTAGCAATAAGTCAGTCATCATGGTGGTAGTTGATCACCTTTCCAAATATGCTCATTTTTTTTCTCTTCAAGGATCATATTTTCAAGCTTCATGGCATTCCTTAATCTATTGTATTTGACAAAGATCCCACTTTCACCAACAATTTTTGGAAACAACTATTTAGGCTCCAGAGAACAAAATTAAATCTTAGTACTTCTTATCACCCACATATTGATGGCCAAACTGAAGTTGTCAACAATTGTTTGGAAACATATTTGAGGTGTTTTGCATCTGACCGACAACATCAGTGGGATCCGTGGTTACCTCTAGCTGAATGGTGGTATAACACATCTTACCATATTGCTACCCGCATGACTCCTTTTGAAGCAGTATATGGAAAAATCCCCCATCATTTCTTTCCTACATACCAGGGGTCTTGAAGGTTCTGGAGGTTGAAAAATCTCTTATAGTTCGTGCCGCCATAATTTGTACTCTCAAAAAAAATTTGATCATGGCTTAGAATCGTATGAAACAACAAGAAGATCAAGGACCTTCAGAACACCAATTTGCTATAGGAGACCATGTGTTTCTTCATCTACAACCTTACAACAAGACTTCACTCAAAGTTGAACATTGTAGAAGCTTGCTCCCAAATTTTATGTTCCTTGTACCATTCTCAATCACGTGGGACCAGTGGCCTATCAATTATCCCTTCCCAGTCATTCTAAGATCCATCATGTTTTTCATGTCTCATGCTTAAAGAAGGTGATTGTAACTAAGTTCCACACTCATACTAATCTTCCGTAGTTGGATGTTGAAGGTTCAATATGGTTGCAGACACATGAATTCTTGGACCAGCGTGAACTGCATCTCGGTCAGTGCACCATCAAGGAAGTGTTAGTGTAGTGGAAAGATACAACTCCAGAAGATTCCACCTAGGATTCGGTCACTATTCTCAAGGAATTTCCTCATCTCAAACCCTGAGGACAAGGTTTTTATTCAAGGGGGAGGGCATGTTAGGGACCTAAACCCCTAACTTCTCATATATGTAGAATAATATATTTCCATGTAATAAAGGCCGATACTAGTTAATAAGGCTTATTTAATAAATATGAACAAGTCAATGTAAGAAGACCTAATAGAATCTTTCACTTCTAGAAAGATCTTCCTCTAGAATGTTCTTTAGAATATAGAATTAGTATAAATAAGAGTAGAATGTATGAGAGGGATTTGTCTTGAGAATTATTGTAATATGGCTCTTCTCTGCTGGACGTTTCCCGCTTGAAGAGGCAAGTGAACATTGTTTCCTATCAATAAATGTATTATTTTGATGTTGTGGTTCCATATATTTTGTTGTTCCGCTGCTATATTTATGTTCTCTATTTTTATTTCGCTGGTATTCACTGCAATAATATTCTTTTTTTTGTTATTTTAATACATTTGGTTCCTAACAAAGTCATAAATTACCAACCCTAAACTATTGGATCTTGGCTCGAACGATCTCCTTTTCCCAGTTTCCCCTCTGGGTCCCCTCCCCCATATCAGATTAGGTTTGAGCCTCCTCTTGTAGCACTTTCCCCTTCCCCTTCCCCTTTATCTACTTCCTCCCATTAACTCTCCCCTTTTGAGGCTCTCATGCTCGGTTCTTCCCTTCAGCTAACTAAGAAGAGGTATGAGCTTTTCTCCAAGGTATATCTCAAGGAACCGACCCCTTCAAAACGTATCCTTTCCTTGGACCCTCCACAACCCAATGTGGTGGGGAGAAGATCACACCTTTTGAAGGCTCAGGCGAAGGAAGTAACTGCGATTAAGAAAGGTAGACAAGTTCCCATCACTAGGTCCCTTTGGGTAGGGAAATCCCTAGGCCCCCCTAACTTATGATGATCCTTTCCTTTAACACCAAAGAGGTATGGGCCCCCCGAAAACATCTAGCACTCAAGATATTATTGGATAATCTCAAACCTGAAGTAGTTGTGATTCAAGAGACTATGTGTAGTAAAGAAAAAGCTAGGGAAACCCTTGGGTCCTGGTTGAAGAATTGTCCTTTATGTATGGTAAATGAAGAAGGACTAT
>JASDQU010105427.1:167679-199407 GCA_032191745.1 Picea mariana | reverse complement strand
ATCTATTGTATTGATCTTACATTGCTCATAATAAAGGTCAGATCTTTGCTTGTGCTTCTACATCTTGAATATATTGTGATCTCCATGTGTTGATGAATCTTGTATGCACTTAATAACTCAATAAATTAGTAGTAGTTAGTGATTCCAAGAAAGAATTTGGCTTGGGATCATTACATAGGTTTATGAAGTGGAGTAGATCGACGTTCTGTATTCATTTCAGCTATTGGGAGGATGGAGTAGAATCGACGACCAATACCATATCAAGTGAGAGATCGATGACCCAAATTCACATGGGTTTTTGTTGAAATTTTTCTAAGTGTTGGAAATTTCCAAGAGAAACAACCGACGACTGATGGTCAGGTCGACCGAAATGGAAAATAGTTTGGTTTGTCCAGAAGACATATCTGACGACCGATGGTCATGAATTGACAGGGTTGGATGAAGTTGTTAGATCAAAAACCACAATCATTTTGAGTGATAGATCGATGACCCATATTGGTTGGATATTAATCAAAAATTTTCTAAGAGTTGAAGTTGGCCAGGAAAAAACGTCGACAACCGACAGTAGGGTTGGCCGAATTCAATGAAGTGTTTTCATTCGTCAACAAATATCATCGACGGTCGATGGGTCGATGGCCAGGCATCGACTGATTCAACAAAGTGTTTGAGTCTAGTAGAAGGAAATGACCAATGAGATGATGGTCGGGCGTTGGTCGAATTCAATGAGGTGTTCATGTCGTCCAAGAGAATTGATCGATGGATGATGAAGCAAAGAGGGTGATGATGTGTCATGCCATGCTAGCATCTGTTTGTCATGCCATGTCAACATCCACATGTCATCCAAATTGACACCTCAAGATGACATGTCATGCCACGTCAGTGTCCACATGTCATGCCACATCAACAATTTCCATGTCATACAAAAGAAGTGGTCGATGGCCAATGATCAGGTTGACTGAAATAGAGAAGTGTTTCATCAGTAGACAGGGATGGCTAATGACCAATGGGCCTATGGTCGGGCGTCAGTTGGATTAGTGAGGAGTTCCATTCACCAATGGAAATCGTCGATGATCGATAGTCAGGTCGAACAATTTAGCGATGTGTTGCAAAGAGAAATGGATGACGACCGATGGTCAGGTCAGCTGGTTTGGAGGGTGTGCATATCGATCTTCCGGGAGTTGGACCGATGGTCGATGGTCGGGTCGAGAGTTTGGGGAAAGTATCACACACACCTAAAGGAAAGTGTCAATCATCGATTGACCGATGGAGATAGATTAATGACTATGATTTGATGTGATTTGAAATGGATGGTGCATATTAGAGGGGCTATTATAATAGTAAAAAAATATTTTTTATGCAAAATTTTGTGGTTTTTGAAGTTCATTAACTTGCGGGGCGATTTTGAGGCCCTAAACGACGTTTCTACCCAGTCAAAACTTGTGAGAATAGAGTGTATCATACACTTTGTCTCCACAACTCAAATAAAATAAATCAGAGAGAGTTATCCAATGAGCTAAATTGTTCACAAAACAGAGGTCATATGAGAAAGTTACAACCAAAACAATAAGGTTAAATTTTTGGCACAAATTTACTTCCATAGGGAATAACTCCATGCTCAAAAGTCTGTTTGGGGAACATGAGTAGTCTATGGAAATCTCATGAACCATAGAAGAAAACCGTGGAGTCAGATTTGGGACCTGGGGATGTGAAAATGTGTTGGGAGTGAAAGAAGACACATGTAGCATACACGTATAAATTGGGCAAAGCAACCTAAAATTCTCCAGACTATAACTTTCATCTCATAGCTCAAATTTGAGAAAAAAAATAGTCGTTGGAAAGGTCTTGAGGAGTAGAAGACATATGTCAACCCATAATTTTGAATTAGGCACTAAAATTTCTTAGAAATTAATGAATATATTTTTGTAGCAATAAAAGAGTGGAAATTGCAACTTATAAATGTTGTAACTTTTTGCTCTGAACTCAATTTGAGGCATGGGTACAGAAGTTGGAAAGTTGTTTCAGAGAGGAATGCATCTGGGGAATCAAATTTTGATTTGGTGCATTATGTCCTTCATAAATTGATTAGGAAATAACTTGTATTCTAATTGATGAAATGTTTTATGTTATGCATGTCTAACATTATTCATTACATGCACATTTCTTGCAGAATTAGAGGTAGAAGAAATCAACTTTGGTTCTCATATGAGGACTAGAGTTATGGATAATGCTTAGGGATCTTATAGCCATGAGGAAGAGATCATAGGTATGCATTTCAACATGGGAAATGATGAGACAAAGTCAAATGGAAGAAGGGATAGGTAGGAGCTTGTCACTATGAGAATTCTGCATAGGGACATCTAGAGCTATATAGATCATAATGGAAGGATTATGAAGGATCACGAAGAGATACTTCAAATACTAAATATGTTGCACAAGCAAGTCAACAAGGACTCTGGCACCAAGAAAAAAACTAGTGCTAGATAAGTGTCAACATCTAGATCTCAAAGAAAAAGGGATGATCATGGAAATGATAGGAAGTCAAGAAGAATAAGTAGACACCATCATTCTGCAAATAAATCCACTAGAAGGAATCATGCAAGTTCCGGTCCAGGGATCAACCCAAGTGTGTCTCCTTTTCGAAGGAAAAGGAGAAGGCATGAGGCAAACATATTGCAAGGTGAGACCAGGAGGATTAAGCCACCAAATTTCAATGGTGAGCACATGAAAGAAGAAGAGGTCGAGGCCTGGCTGTTGGAAATGAAGAAATATTTCCAGTTGCATGATTACCCCTCACAGGTAGAAGCTATAATTGCAACCTACCACTTGAAATGAAAGGAAACCATTTGGTGGGATCATCTTAAGAAAGCCAATAAATTTAATGAGAAGAGGATCTCATGGAGGTAGTTCAAAGGATATTTTGAAGAGAAATATTTGTTCGAGCATTACTGTGAAAGAAAGATGAAAGAGTTCTTTGAACTCAAGTTGGGAACTATGACAATGGAGGAATATGAGAAGAGGTTCTTTGAATTGTTGAAGTATGTTGACTTCATCAAGGATGAGAAGGTCAAAATACAAAGGTTTCTAAGTGGGTTAACCTCCTTCTACAGTGACAAGATTCAACATGATAACCCCAAAAATTTGGAGGAAGCCACAAGGAGAAAAGACATCTTTATGAGCAAAGCAGAGGAAGGCCAGTTTTCCAAAAGGATTGGAATGGTAAGATGAAGGGGAAAACAGATCAAAGGTTTTTTTTTATAAGACACCCTTTTTCAAGAACAATACCCAAGCAAACAAGCAAGGTCAATCAACCCAAAATGAGCACAAGACTACATATTCATTTGGGAAAAGGCCGAGGAAACATTCTGTTCAATGTTGGGGATGTGAGGGAAATCATTTATATAGGGACTACCCTCATGAAGGAGAAAGAATGAAGACTGTCCACAACATCTAGGAGGCTGAAACAATGGAAGACATGGGAGGAAACATGCCAAGGATTTATGTAGCCTTGGACAACTAGGAAGAAAAATATTAATCCCCCATGATTGAAGTGGAAGGTACAATTGATAACCAACCCACATAAATTTTAATTGATTATGGAGTTAGCCATAGTTACATAAATGCTAACATTGTTGAAAGATTTCACTTGCAAAGGAGTAAGCATACAAAATCTTGGTTAGTTCAGTTAGCCACATGAGCTAAGTGAAATATTAATTAACTTGTTAAAGATCGTCTGATAGACATGAATGGGCTGAACACAAAGGTAGATGTAAACATCATACCATTGGGTTCATATGATTGTCTAATTGGCATGGATTAGTTGGAAAAACACCATGTTGTCCTAGACTGTTACAATAATACAATCACGTGTCTTGATGAAGAAGGGAAACAAGGAAAGATTCAAGGCATTCCAAGAGTTGTAGTTGTTAGAGAGATTTCATCCATGCAGTTGAAAAAGTGTTTCAGGAAGGGATGCCAATTTTTTGCAGCCCATATGGAAGAAGCATCAAGAGATAAAGTGTAAATCATTGAATACCATCTGGTCTTAAGGGATTTTGAAGATGTTTTTAGAAAAATCACAGTATTGCCACCAAAGAGAAACATTGATTTCTCTATTGATTTGGTGCCAGGATCTGCCTCGGTGTCCAAGACACCTTATAGAATGGGCAAACCATAATTTAAAGAGTTGCATATGCAACTTGAAGAGTTATTAAGAAAATGGTATATACGCCCAAGTGTTTCACCTTGGGGAGCCCCAATTCCTTTTGTGAAGAATAAATATGGAACCTTAAGGCTGTATATTGATTTCAGACAATTGAATAAGGTCACCATAAAGAATAAGTACCCTTTGCCAACAATTGATGATTTGTTTGATTAGCTGAAAGGTGCAAGAATGTTCTCCAAGATTGACTTTAGATCAAGCTATCATCAAGTGAGGATTAAGGATTAAGACATCAGTAAAACAACATTCAGGACAATATACGATCATTATGAATTCACGATAGTACCATTTGGACTATCAGATTCCCCAACAATTTTTATGTGCCTAATGAATGGAGTGTTCAAGGAGTACCTGGACAAGTTTGTGATTGTGTTCCTATATGAAATACTCATATACTCTAAGTTGGAAGAGGAACATGAGAAACATTTAAGAATGGTGTTACAAGTTTTAAGAGAGCATAAATTGTATGCTAAACTAAGTAAGTGCATCTTTTATCAAAGTAAGATTCACTACTTGGGACATATTATTTCAGCAAATGGGATAGCAGTGGATCCTGAAAAGATAGAGGACATTAGAGGATGGATAGCACCAAAGAATTTGACTGAGGTTAGATCATTCATAGGCCTTGCCGGTTATTACCGAATATTCATAAAATGATTCTCAAATATTGCAAGTCCAATTATTTCTTTGCAAAAGAAGGGAGTGGAATTTGAATGGACTTCCAAGTGTGAAGAAAGCTTTCAACAAATGAAAGACATATTGACCAGTGCTCCAATATTGAATATTGTAGACCCATATGAAGATTTTTTTGTGTGCACTGATGCATGGAAGGAAGGGCTTGGTGGAGTCCTTAGTCAAAAGGATAATGTGGTATGCTATGCATATAGAAAATTAAAAGAGCATAAGAGGAATTATGCTACACATGACTTGGAGTTAGCAACAATTGTACATGCATTAAAAATGTGGAGACATTACCTCATGGGGAGGAAATTCGAGCTAAGGATACACCACTATGGTCTAAAACATTTGTTTGGATAGCCAACACTAAATGCTAGACAAACTAGATGGCTTGAATTTATTAGTGAATACGACTTCAAAATTAAGCATATAAAAGGCAAGGAAAATCAAGTGGTTGATGCACTTAGCAGGAGAGCTCATGAATTGCATCTTGCAGCCTTCAACATGTATAAGACATATCTAAAAGACAAAATTGTTTCATAAGCAAACTCAGATCAACAATATCTAAAAGTAAAAGAAACATTACAACAAGGTAATTTTCAACAAAAAATTGTTTTTTATGAACTGAAAAAAGATGGAATTCTCAGGTACAAAGGAAAAGTATATGTGTCGAATTCCAATGAATTGAAAAATGCAGTGTTGAATGAAATTCATAATGTGCCCTATGTTGGGAACCCAGGGTATCATAAGACAATTGCAGCTGTAAGAAGCCAATATTTTTGGTCGGGATTGAAGAAAGAAGTGGCTAATTACATAGACATATGTATAGAGTGCCAGAAGGTAAAGAATGAGCATAGGCATCTAGCAGGATTTTTACAGCCATTACCCATTCCAGAATGGAAGTGGGAAGTTGTCATTGTTGATTTTATTACTATGCTACCCGGAACAACGAAGCAACATGATTACATCATGGCAGTGGTGGATAAATTGACTAGGGTAGAGCATTTTATTCCAGTGAAGACACCACACAAGACAACAAATATTGCAAATATATATATGAAGGAAGTTGCTAGTCTACATGGGGTGCCTAAGGAAATAGTTTCAGATAGAGATCCAAAGTTTACTTCCAAGTTTTGGACAGGTTTGTTCAAGCACTTTTGGGCAAATTTAAATCTTAGTACAACGTATCATCCAGAGTCACATGGACAAGTATACACGACTAACAAGATAATTTAGGACATGCTCAGAATGTATGCGATGGATCAACCATAAAAGTGGGAGGATTATATCCACTCAGTGGGATTTTCATACAATAATGAGTATCAGGCCTCATTGAAAATGAGTCTATTTGAAGCATTGTATGGAAGAAAATTTAACACACCAGTGAGTTGGGATATTTGAACAGATAGAGAAGTTGTTGGGACAGATTTATTAAAGGAGAAAATGGAAAATATTAAGAATAATTTAAAATCTACCTACGATAGGCAGAAAATTTATGCAGATAAGAACAAAGTGTTTAGATATTTCAAAGTGGGTGAACATGTGTTTTTAAAAGTGAAGGTAAAAATAAGTTCACTAAGATTAGGAAGTTGCTTGAAGTTGGCAGCAAGATATTGTGGGTCTTTTGAAATATTAGAAAATATAGGGCTAGTTTCATACATGCTAACATTTCCTAAATCCATGAGAGTGCATAATGTATTTCATGTGTCATTATTATAGAAATATCTTCGTGACCCTAACCACATAATTGATTGGAATGTGATCCAGGTGGAGCACGAAGGGGATTTCCGGGTGGAATCAGTGCACATCCTGGACCGAAAATTCAAAGTGCTCAGGAAAAAATCCATAGGGATGGTAAAGGTTCAATGGACCTACTACAGTCCTGAATATGCTACATGGGAGTATGAAGAAAACATGCAGGAAAAATACCCACAAATTTTTGACAATTTTGAAGAAAAGAGAATGAAAGACTCCATTTTGAGCAGTTAGAGTTTTGAAACTACATCCTAGAGTCCTAGCCAAGTACGTTGGGGACCCTGATAAAAAAATGGATCTTTCCTTTGGTTAATCCTGATAAAAGCATGGCCACCAAATCAATTACAATGTGGATCCATGGTATATGTAAAATATAGCTATAGTCCATGGCCACGGAAAATACATAGTGGATCCATGTAATACAAATGAAGTAGCTGTTAAGAAAACAAGATAGCGAAGAAATAATAAAAAAAAAATGCGGAAATAAAAAACAAAAGATACATAATACAATAGAGACACATATATACATGGTTCACCTAGTGTGGGCTACATCCACCAGATAAATTGCCAGGTCTTTCCTTTTTATTATCCAACAAATGAAGGGATACAACCTACAACACACCTGCTGTAACTTCCTCTTCTTTCTCTCACAGTCTCCTCTCTCAGAATACAATATTCACAATTATGCATAGCCGAAATACATTTCCCTCATAAAAGAGGGTTGCCTTCTAGGGGAAAAAAACCCTAACATAACTTCTACCGTCATATCTATGACCTTATATTGAACGGTCTAGATTTACTATGAAATTAAAATATACACTTACAAGGAAAATTTTCCTTCCAGGGCTTCGCCCATGAACCCCCATCGAGGAACATTGTTCCTCAAACCTCCTTTGGGGGACCGCTTTCCCCCGGACCCTGCAGGGGCGGAAAGCCCCCCTGAAACCACCCTGCGTGGAGGGGTGTACAATATTCATGGGGTAAATTAAATTTTTGACCATAGAAATAAAATTTTAAAATAAATAAAATAATTTTTTATATATTTTCTTTTTTTACATTAAAGTTCCGTAGAGCAAAGTTAGTATCTTTTTTTATAAAGTAAATTAAGTAATTTTTTTATATATTTTCTTTTTTTACCTTATATATATATATATATATATATATATGGTCTCAGGTTTTGAACCATTACCTTCTATTGGAATACACACCTTGGTTTACCAATGGGTTTACCACTTGTTAACCAATGTTCATGAAAAGTGGTCAAATAAATGGATTACCATGTCTAAATTACTTAGAGACCTCCTTTTAAATTCATGGATTTCGAGGGTCTAAAGTTTTGAACCATTACCCTCTACTGGAATACACCTAGGAAAACTAATGGGTTGACCACTTGTTAACCAATGTTCATGAAAAATGGTCAATTAAATGGATTACCATGTCAAGTTACTTAGGGACCTCCTTTCAAAGGATTTTGGGGGAAGGTAAGGGACAAATGTATTTCAAGGTGATTGGGGATTTTGGGGGAAAGTAAGGGACAAATGTATTTCAAGGTGATTGAGCCTGTCACAATATAAAAGGTACATGAATATATATATGGGTATTCATTGCCTACAATTATATGTCAAGTGTCTATATAACTACTTTTAAAATATTTTTACAAGGGAATCTCTCATATTTAATATGTAATGATTTTAAGATGTCACACTTTGGAGCATAATATGCTCAACATGAGGTTAAGTGTAATCATCTACAACTACTCAAGTTAGCATAAATACATAATTTATGGTTTTATAGAACTCTCTCTCTCTCTCTCTCTCTATATATATATATATATATATATATATATATATAAGAAAAAATAAACACTATGTCTATTATCATAAAGGATATATCAAGTAGAGAGACCCTAGTGCTCTCATAAAGGATGATACCTCCCTCAAGGTTGTAGGGTTGAAACGTCCAAGGTATGAATAAAAATATGCCAATAAATATGCCCTAACATGAGTCAACAAGTCTTTAGGTTGGAGCTAATCTAATCACACGAGGTCCCCTGTAGAGGTGATGGAGATGACATATGCAAGCATCCCAAGTGCATGGATTAGGTGGAAGATCAAGATGTGTTGCTTATTTATAATATATCAGATATAAAAAGTATGCAGAACAGAAATAAAATGATAGAAATGGAAGAATAACAACAATATAACCAGAACAATCACCACAATAACACTGGAATGATATCAGAATAACAACATAAATAACACTTTGATTCTGAGAGCAATGTTCACGGGCCTCTTCGAGGGGTCAACCTCTAGTCGAGCAGATCTCTATTCCAATAATATCCAAGCTAGGGTTCTCATACTCTCAACTCCTATTTATACTAAATATGTCTATCAAAAGAAGCATCTAGAGGAAGATCCTTCTAGAAGTGGAAGCTTCTATTAGGTCTTCTTACATTCAACTTATTCTATTTTATTGCATGGCTTTATTAATATTGACCTTTATTACATCCAAATATATTGTTCTACCTATGTGCAGGTTAGGACCCTAACATGTCTGCCCCCTTAAAAACAACCTTGTCCTCAAGGCTTGAGATGTGGAAATTGCTACAAAATGGTAGCTGGTTCCCAAGTGGCATCTGCTGGAGTTGTATCTTTCCACTGGAATAACACTTCCTTGACGGTTCTCTGACACAGGAAATGCTCATGCTGGTCCAAAACCTCTTTTGGATGTAGCCAAATGGATCCTTCTTCAACTAACTCGAGAAGGTTGGTTTGAATTTGGCACTTAGTTCCAATCACCTTCTTTAAGCATGAAACATGAAAAACAGGATGTAGCTTCAAATGACTGGGAAAAGATAACTGATAGGCCACCTGTCCCACACGCTTGAGAATGGTATAAGGACCATAATATTTGGGCGCTAGCTTCTGACAATGCTCGACCTTGAGGGATTTTTTCTTGTAAGGTTGCAGTCGAAGAAACACTTGATCCCCTTCTGTAAATTGACGCTCAGAGCGACCTTGATCTTCTTGTTTCTTCATGTGATTATGTGCCATGACCAAATTCTCTTTGAGGGCACGAAGAATAGCCTCTTGAACTGTAAGTGTTTGGTAAACCGCCTGGACCTTCGAGACACCAGGTAAGTATGAGAGAACTGAAGGTGGCTTCTGTCCATATACCGCTTCAAAAGGTGTAATGCGTGTAGCTGTATGGTATGAAGTGTTGTACCACCATTCAACTAGGGGTAACCATTGAGCCCACTGATTTTTCTTTTCCGAGGCCAAACACCTCAAATATGTTTCCAAACACTTGTTGACAACTTTTGTTTGACCATCAGTTTAGGGATGATAAACTGTGCTGAGGTGCAATTGGGCGCCTTGTAGCTTGAACAGTTCTTGCCAAAAATTTCTTGTGAAATTTAGGTCACGATCAGAAACAATAGAGTGCAGCATGCCATGAAGCTTGAAGACCTGATCCATGAAAATTTGAGCCACCCTGGATGTTGTAAACGGGTGTTGAAGAGCGAAAAAATGAGCATACTTGGAAAGGTGATCAACAACCACCATGATGACTGATTTATTTCCCGATTTGGGTAAGCCTGTAATAAAATCCATAGAGATATCCCTCCAAATAGCAGGTGGAATCAGAAGCGGTTGTAGTGTGCCTAGAGATTTGACTGTTTCTCCCTTGTTGTGTTGACACACATCACATTCAATGACAAAATTACGAATGCCCTATTTCATACCATCCTAGAGAAAATAACGTTTGACCTTGTCATAGGTTTTGGTGAACCCAGAGTGCCCTGCTATGGGTGTAGCATGAAGCTCAGAAAGTACCGTGGATTTAAGCTTTGATTGTTTACTTAAATAGAAACGACCTTTGTATCGAAGCTCATCATGGAGCCAAGAGTACCTTGGGGAAGCTGGAGCATTAGATTGCAATTGTTGGATCAGATGCAAAATTTTGGGATCTTGTAGCCATTCCTGGTGAATGACTTGGAGCCAATCTGGGACAATGAAGGAAAGAGAAAAAAGGGATCCTTCATCTTCATATTTTTTGGAAAGTGCATCCGCAACCACATTGTCTTTGCCTTTCTTGTAAATGATCTCATAATCATATCCAAAGAGCTTAGTCACCCATTTTTGTTTCTCCCGGGAGGAAATGCGTTGTTCCAGAAAAATACTTGAGGCTTTGATAGTCTGCCTTAATTTGAAAGCGTTGCCCCAATAGATAAGGGCACCATAGATCAACGAAATGCATAATAGACAACATTTAATTTTCATAGATTGATTTGCCCAGATTTATTTCAGATAGTTGCTTGCTGGTAAAGGCCAAAGGTCGACCATCTTGCATAAGGACAACACCAATTCCTTTCCCTGAAGCATCACATTCCAAGACAAAGGTATTTGTGAAATCAGGAAGGGCCAGGACTTGAGTGGTTCACATGGACATATTCAAGGTTTGAAAAGCTTGAGCAGCGGATGGAGTCCAAGTGAAAGAGTTATTTTTTAGGAGAGCAGTGAGAGGTTTTGCAATCTTTCCATAATTCTTAACAAACTTGTGACAATAACCTGTTAAGCCCAGAAATCCACACAAGCTTTTGAGAGTTTTTGGTTGAGGCCAGTCTTGCATAGCTTCAATCTTTTTAGGATCCACCCTGACGCTGTCCTTCCCAACCAAATGACCCAAGTACTCTACTTTTGAGGCGCCAAAAGGACATTTAGACTGTTTCAGAAAAAGTTGGTGCTGAGAGAGTAGATGGAAAACTCAATCCACAAGAGCAAGATGGTCTGTCCAGGTTTTTCTATAGATGAGGATATCATCAAAGAAAACTAAGACAAAATGACGGAGAAAAAGATGGAAGACATGATTCACGAGGCTTTGGAAGGTGGAGGGGGCATTACACAAGCCAAAGGGCATGACCAAAAACTCATAGTGGCCCTCATCAGTTCTAAAGGCAGTCTTGGGAATGTCTGCCTCTTTCATACGTATATGGTGGTAGCTCGAGCGAAGATCAAGTTCAGTAAAGAATTGGGCGCCACTCAATTCATCCAAGAGGCAATCAATGACAGGAATGATAAATTTGTCTTTAATGGTAAGTTTGTTGAGGGAACGAAAGTCATGACACATTCGCCAAGAACCTTCTTTCTTCAGAACCATGATCACATGAGAAGAGTAGGGGCTCGTACTAGGGCGGATAATGCCTGCGTTAAGGAGTTCTTGGACCATTTTCTCATTTTTATTTTTTTGGGAAAAGGGGTGACAATACAGATGGATATTGGGANCAAAATGACGGAGAAAAAGATGGAAGACATGATTCACGAGGCTTTGGAAGGTGGAGGGGGCATTACACAAGCCAAAGGGCATGACCAAAAACTCATAGTGGCCCTCATCATTTCTAAAGGCAGTCTTGGGAATGTCTGCCTCTTTCATACGTATATGGTGGTAGCTCGAGCGAAGATCAAGTTCAGTAAAGAATTGGGCGCCACTCAATTCATCCAAGAGGCAATCAATGTCAGGAATGATAAATTTGTCTTTAATGGTAAGTTTGTTGAGGGAACGAAAGTCAGGACACATTCGCCAAGAACCTTCTTTCTTCAGAACCATGATCACATGAGAAGAGTAGGGGCTCGTACTAGGGCGGATAATGCTTGCGTTAAGGAGTTCTTGGACCATTTTCTCATTTTTATTTTTTTGGGAAAAGGGGTGACAATACAGATGGATATTGGGAGAAATGCTTTCAGGTATAAGGGGAATGGAATGATCATGAACACCATGGGAAGGAGGGAGTCCCTAGAGAGTGGAAAAGACCACTTGATGTTTAGAAAGGATGGCTTGGAGGTCTTGCGTCACCGAGGGTGTCTCTATTGCTTGTATGGCATGGAGTTGGGAAATAACACCAGAATGACCTTTTCTTAGTAGATTTTCCATGTGATGGGAACTAATGATCTTAGGTGAACCGCCGATGATGCCTTGGAACTTATATTGGTGGCCCTCCTAGTCGAATTGCATGGTTAATTACTTAAAATCCATGACAATGGGACCCAAAGTCCTTAGCTAGTTTGCACTCAACACAATGTCACAACCACCCATGTCGATAACAAACATATGAGATTTCAGGTGGTAGTCACCAATTTGGAGACACACATTTTCACAATGCCCTCCACATTTCATGGAGCCACCATTAGCAATCATGATTTGGAAATTATTGACAGCATTGATGTAGCAATGAGTTTCTTGGGCAATGCAATGATGAATAAAATTATGGGTGCTTCCACTATCAACCAGAATGATGACCTTCTAATGATTGATGTAACTGATTAGCTTGAGGGTTTGGGGAGTGAAGAAGCCAGTGAGAGCATTGAGGGAAATGACCAGTTCTACTTCAGGAGGGTTTGAGGGATGGGTTATGTTAGGGGTTTCAGGTGACTCAGACACAAGGGGAGTTTCAACATCCTCTTCCAAAATATCCTCTGAGATGACCATAAAAATATTTTTTTCCTTACACTTGTGGCTTGATAAATATTTGTCATCACAATTATAACAAAATACTTTGAGTTGGCATTCATCCATTTCAACCCTGGTCAATTTTTGGATCTTTAGTGGAGCGGAGGGAGTAGTGGGATTTACTGGTTTACTGTGAGGGATAAAGGAGGGTTTCCAGTTTTGAGAAGATACAACCTGTTGTGCTTCTTTATCTCTTTTGGTAGCCTCCACCCAACTCTGAGGCCGAGCCATGAGGACATGGGCCCGAATCTCATCCTTGAGGCCACTGATCAAACACTCTTGAAAAAAGGCATCAAACATGCCCTCTGTCCGAAAAGCCAAGCGCTCAAAGGTAGCTATAAAGTCTTCCACTGTTCCTGATTGTTTCAACTTTGTCAAATGGCCCAAATGGTTGGTGTCAGTGTCAAAGCATTCATAAAGCTCTGCCACACAGTGTGTCCAAGCAATATACCCTTGACGGAAAGTTTTTCTCCATTGCCACCATTGCTAACATTGTTGATCTAGATGGAGAACACCATACTGGAGTTTGGACAAGTCATCTATAATGTTGTATAAAGAGAAATACTGTTCCATTTGGGTTACCCAACCAGTGGGGTCTGATCCATCAAATTTGGTCACATCCACCCGCAAAAGGCATATGTCACGTTGAAAGTGATGGTGCTGAAAGTTATGGGAATGAGGGGAATGTTTAGCTTCAGTATGTGGAGGTGAGTCAGAGGAAGGGTTATCTGTAGGGATATGCAACTTGGTGCAGAGTGTCGAAAAGACAGATTTAAGATGGGTGGTCAGGTCTTGCTTGATTTCCTCCATTGAGGACTGCATGGTTGTATTGATAGCGACAACATTGGCATTGAGTTGTTTCACTTCTTGTTGGGTCTTGGTGAGACTAGATTGCAAGGTATTGAAGCGAGCTTCCAAGTCTTGGCTATGGGTATGGGCCATGAGGACGAGGGAATCGAAAAGGGGAGGGTGGGGTAATTTTTTTTTTTTTTCCGAAAAATGATATGTATGAATGTGATAAGGGCGAAGAGATGAATCCAATGGAATAGGTTTCAAATAATGGTGAAAAACTTTCCAGACTTTTTTTTTTTTTTTACACCTGCAGAGTTATACTTCGGTCTGAAGAATACTGTAGCGAGGAAATGCCCAAATGCTTAACCAAGAAGAAATGTGTAGTGCTTTGGCAACCCGAACATAGTTGTGCGACAATAGATCTTGTTTGTTTTAGTTTGTTTATGTTTCTGTCCCCAAAGGTTAGGTATTCAAGGGTTCTATAGACAAGGGTTTTCCCTGTGCTATAGCTCTTTGATATATGTATGGGGTCCAATAGTAGTACTCGGCCCAATATCTTAGGGCACTAACTAAGGAGGCTAGACCGTGCCCTTAGCTGGACTACCTGACTACCCAAGTACTAGAGAGTATCTTCCCGAGTGTTGTTCTCGGTGGCACTATAGCAGTCAGGTGACCGATCGGTTTTTCTAAAGAGGGCTTCAGGTAATCTAAGTCGATCCATACACAGGTGTTGTCTGATGCGCTACCACTCGAAGGGGTACCAACAAGGGTTACAAGGGTGGCCAACAGATGTGCGCTTAAGTACCACTTGTATTTTTTGCATGTATGAATACCTCAATCGTGGATTTATGCGTGTAATGACAAATCTCTGTGGTTTAAAGATGCCAGAATATGTCTCTACCCTAAAAAAAAATTTACCCACAATTTCTGCCAAGGAAAGTGCTCTGATACCATGTAATATACCATATATAAAAAGTATGCAAAACAAAAATAAAATGATAGAAATGGTAGAATAACAACAATATAACCAGAACAATCACCACAATAACACTGGAATGATATCAGAATAACAATAGAAATAACACTTTGATTCTGAGAGCAATGTTCACGGGTCTTTTTGAGGGGGCAACCTCCAGTCGAGCACAACTCTATTACAATAATATACAAGCTAGGGTTCTCATACCCTCGACTCCTATTTATACTAAATATGTCTATCAAAAGAAGCATCTAGAGGAAGATCCTTCTAGAAGTGAAATATTCTATTAGGTCTTCTTACGTTCGACTTATTCTATTTTATTGCAAGGCCTTATTAATATTGACCTTTATTACATCCGAATACATTGTTCTACCTATATTCGGGTTAGGAACCTAACATTATTTGAGTGTTTCCTTGCAAGATGTGGTTTCAAAGGTATAAGTTTCCAAAAGAGTTTAAAAAGATCCAAGAGTCTTTCCAAAGAGGAACTGAATATTATAAATAGGCAAGGGAATGACCTCGAGGCATAGGAGTCCATTAAATTAGTTGTTGGAGGGTCCAAGTTCTACGTAACAACAATACCACATGTGTGACTCAGTATTATGTGTTTATTAAGACTATTTGTATTTTTAGGCCCAAATTGCCTCCCTGTTACACATGTTGTAGAATGTAGGTGTGGTACCCTCTTAGGTGTTAAATTATGAGCTTGATTTCTTATGCAGATTAATTCTTTTATTTTCTTCAACACTTTGATTCCAGCTTAATACACTTCAACAATACCAAATCATAACCAAATAGAAATAACTATTCAATAAGATTTCTGTGGTGAGGGTTTTCAGTTAAGTTTGGAAAAACCACAGTTTCGTTGATGGATTGTCAATGAAACTGTGGTTTTTCTAAGCAATAACTATGTAGATAAGTAAGCATGCACATCAACAACACATATACCCTGGTGAAACCTTGTACAGGGAGAAAAACCCCAACAAACGATATTCCTTTATTGCATTAATAATGTAATATCACTTACAAATATCCACCATGAATGTTCTTCTCTTAAAGAGCTTGCCAAGATGACTCTGACCTGACAAAGACCTAAGAGACCTTGTTGAAATACACCTATGATATGCTTCCTTTATTGTTGATAGACAACACTGATATGCTGCTGATATATGCCTTTGATATGCAACCTCTATTGTTGATATACAACACTGATATGTTGCTTTGGTATGCTGCCTCTTTATCACTGATATTTTCCTCTATTGCTTCTCCCTTAACTTGCATATCAAAACTGTTTTGAAGAGAGGGGTCAACCTTTGCTGATATAGGCTGAAGAGGAGAAGAGGAGAGGCTCGAAATAGTAACTTGTTTGCATGCTTTAATCATAACTCAGCTTCATACTTTAGTTCAAACTTAGAAATAGACTTGAGATAGGTATACTTTAGTTCGAAAATAGAACTAGACTTGAGACTTCAGTTACAACTCATCATTACACTTTAGTTCGAAAATAGAACTAGACTTGAGACTTCAGTTACAACTCAACATTACACTTTAGTTCAAAAATAGAACTAGACTTGAGACTTCAGTTACAACTCAACATTACACTTTAGTTCAAAAATAGAACTAGACTTGAGACTTCAGTTACAACTCAACATTACACTTTAGTTTAAAAATAGAAATATACTTGAGACTTCAGTTACAACTCGACTCTTTACAAGGAAATTTAAAATTCTCTTCATGGTGGATAATGTTACACATGCCAACACACTAGATCAATACATTTATATCATTTGAAATATTAGGAATTTCGTTTGTTTCTATCTCATAGAAATTTTATATTCAACCTAACTTTTGCTAGATGCATTGACTTTTGCTCATGGCTCACAAGGTGTGACTAGGCTCACAGAGGTTGTACGTTCCCCGTGACTTTTGCAATAGTCTGTCTATGCTCACAGAGGTTGTACGTCCCCCCTGACTTTTTCATTAGAATCACATAGCATCTCATTCATCCTGACTTTTGGTTTGACTCACAGAGGTTGTACGTCCCCCCTAGCTTTTGTCAATACCTCACAAGACTGGTTGATTCTCTAAATCTCCCTTGCTAGCCTCAGGGTGGCCCATATGGCCTCTCATTGGAGAATGAATGTTGATGCTTCCAAATTTAACACTCCCTCTCAGTGAGGGAGTCATTATCAGCCACACCAAGCTTTCTTCTCAGCTGCACAAACTGTCTCGAGGTCAGAGGCTTGGTTAGTATATCAGCGACCTACTCGCTCATGGCTATGTACTGTAACTTTACAATTTTTATCTGGACCAAGTCTCGGATGTAGTGGTACCTCATGTCAATATTTTTTGACTTGTTGTGAAATAACGGGTTTTGTGTCAATTTTATACAACTTTTATTATCATAGTGAACCACCGTTGTCTCGAGATTGTCACCAAACAACCCATAAACCAATTTTCTAAGCCATACTGCTTCCTTGCTCGCATCACTTGCTGCAATGTACTCAGCCTCTATTGTACTCTGTGCAATGGATCCCTACTTCCGGCTTGACCAAGAGATCATAGAAAATCCTAAACTGAAGCAGTATCTGAAAGTACTCTTTCGATCCACTAGGATTCCTTCCCAATCAACATCTGCATACCCATGCATAAATAAACCACCACAGGATGTATATCTCAGACCATAAGTAATGGCCCCTCTGAGATATCTCAAGATGTGCTTTGTGGCCACCCAGTGTCTTTGTCTCAGTTTAGTCATGAATTGTCTCATTGCAATCGCTGCATAACATATATTTGGCGTAGTGTGGATCATGTACATCAATGATCCAATTAGCTTCCTATACATGGTGGGATCCACCAAATCTGAACCTATATCAGAATCATGCAGCTTCCTTAGGTTGGTAATCATCGGAGTAGACATGGATTTTAAATCCATCATACCAAACCTATTTAGTACATCCATTGTGTATTTTCCTTGTGCCAGAAATATCTCTCCCTATCTTTGCCATACTTCCAATCCTAGGAATTAATGCATCAAGCCTAAGTATTTCATCTCGAATTATGATGTTATCCCCCTCTTACACTAGGCTATTAGCCCTTCATCTCCTGTTAGGAAGAGATCATCAACATACAGGATTAGTATAACAGGTTGGTTACCTCTTACCTTGAAGTACAAATTTGCATCAACATTAGTTTTCTAAAAGCCTAGACTTTTAAGAAAACCATCAATCCTGTCATACCAAACTATGGGAGCCTGCTTAAGACCATACAAGGCATTCCTTAGCTTCCATAAATGAGTGCCTTTGTTATGTAGTACAAAATGATATGGTTGTTCCACAAAGACCTCCTGTTCAATATTTCCATTCAAGAATGTGGTTTTTACATCCATCTGATGTAGCTTCCAACCAAGAACAGGAGCTAAAGCAATAATAGTTTGAATGGAGGTTTACCTAGATATAGGGGAAAAAGTGTCTTCGTAGTCGATTCCTTCTTTCTGAGTGAAGCCTCTGTATACAAATCTTGCTTTGAAATTTTCCACACTTCCATCAACTGCATGTTTGATCTTATAAACCCATTTGGAAGAAACCACTGATTTGTCTTTTGGCCTCGACACAATGTCCCAAACATTGTTCTTTATAATAGACCTGTATTCCTCAAGCATGGAATCCTTCCATACTTGTAATTTATCTGCTTCTTCAAATGAAGAAGGTTCAACATCATTAATGCTGCTCATCAGTGCAACATAGCCTCCAAACCTATGAGGGTTATTCCTTTCCCTGAAAGTTCCTTTGGGAGCAACTATCCTTTCTTCTTCTTGCACTATTTCTTTAAGCCACCCTGGCTTCCTTTTGGTTGGAGGTTCTTCAATATTTCTTTCTAACACTTCAGCAGGTTCTAGGGGCTCATTAATTGGCCCTTCATGAGGTTCCTCCCTCTGGTCATCTGAATTTTCATTTTCAGAAGAGGTTGAAGCTAGTTGAACTGCTTCTGATTCCTGTTGAAGCTCTCTATATTTCTTAATGCGGCTTCCTCATGGAAAGTCACATCTCTGCTTACCTCTATTTGCCTCTAACCTGGTACATAAATATTGTAAGCCTTGGAGTTCTCACTGTACCCCACAAAAACCCCTTTCTTTCCTGAGCGTTCCATCTTTGTCCTATTTTCCTTAGGGACATGAATATACACATGACACCCAAATATCCTTAAATTCCCTACTTCAGGTTTGATCCCTGATAAGACCTCTTCAAGAGTCTTGTCCTTCAAGATATCATGTGGACACCTGTTCTGAATAGACACGGCAGTGGAGGTAGCTTCTTCCCATAAAGAATTTGGTAGATTCTGGTCAAACATCATTGCTTTCGTTGCCTCACAAATTGTCCTGTTTTTGCTCTCAACAAATCCATTTTGGTGAGGGTTATATGGCACGGTCAACTGTCTCTTGATTCCTGTTGACTTGCAGAAATCCTCAAACTGGAGAGATTCAAAATCTCCTCCATTGTTTGTTCTAAGGATTCTGATGTGTTTCGTAGTCTTCTTTTCAATAAAGGCTTTATACTCTTTGAATTTATCAAATGTGTCACTTTTAGCTTTAAGTAAATATATCCAACATTTTCTTGAGTAATCATCAATAAAAATGACATAATACAAACAACCACTGAGTGAGGGAGATGACATGGGACCACATACATCAGAATGAACCAGATCTAAGATTCCCTGAGCTCTGTTGTCACTACTAGGAAATGATTTCTTTATAATTTTACCTAACATGCATCCCTTACAAATTTCATTTTTACTAAGAGAAATAGAGGGCATGCCACATACCATGTTCTGTAGATCTGGAAGAGCTTTGTAATGAAGATGTCCAAGTCTTTTGTGCCACAACTCGTTGGAGCTAGTCGCATCATGAGATAATGCCTGAACTGATTGTCCTGAAACGACATACAATCCTCCATTGCAAGTTCCAATGGGTTATGTTGTACTTAAGTGGCTACCTTTAGCCCATATTAGTGCCTTCCTGTCTGTGAAGATCACCCAATATCCCTTGTCCTCAAGGGTTGCAATTGATAGTAGATTTTTCTTGAGCCCTGGAACATATAATACTTCATCAATATGAATTCTAGCCCCATATTCCAATATGAAGGAGATAGAGCCTAATCCCTCTATCTTGTAACATTTGTCATCCCCAAGCTCAACATGCTCTACAAAATATTTTGTCTCGAAATCTGAGAGTATCTCCTTGTACCCTGTCATCTGCTTTGATGCACCATTGTGTACTAACCAATTTTTCGGCCCCGTGAAAACTGAACTGGATAAGGCAGAAAGTAGTTTATCTTACTTACAATACTTATCTACCCACTTATGTGACATACTTCATTTCCCCTATTGATTTCGAAGATATCCATTTGTGATCAAGGAAAGTAATCAAAAGGACTTCTCCCATCATTTTTGAGTAGGAGGATGAGGAAGTTCCTACCCAAAAAAGAAACCATATTGATCATACTAATAAACCTCCTAGTCTAGTGTAGGTCACTTCCCCAAGAATTACAAATCAGCCACAAACTTATCTAGAGGGGATAAGTTTGGAAAGACCACATTTTCAACCCGAGTTTGATTTCTTGGGAAATATTCAATTTTTTTGTATGAAAAATCCTTTTTTTCATGTGAATAAAGATGTCCCTATATATTCTAAATATATTCAAGAATTATGCCTTAGTAAACTTGGATGGAAAAAGGAAAGATCCTCAAACTATTCATGTAATTGGAATGTTAGTTGAATTAATGCTTGGAAATTTTTTATGACCAAATATGTAGACCCAAAAATACATATAGTCAATGCACATATCAACAACATTCCTATACCAAATATTTTAATTGATTTAGGAGTTTCCATCAATGCCATGGATAAAGAGACTATGAAAAACTTCAATTGCTAAACTCCTACAATTCTTCAATTGACTGATCAGTCCACTATTAAACTAGAAGGAGTATTGAAAGATGTAGTCGTTTATGTTGATTCTTGGGAATATCCAACAAAGCTAAAGACAAAATCCAACCTTGGCGGCTACCCATTAATTTTGGGTAGACTATGGTTGGCTATGGTAGATGAATACATTGGATACAAGTCTAAAGATATGACATTCTCTAATGGAAAATCCACTAAAAATATTACCTTATACCCTTCGGCCAAACCTTTCACATGCTTAGAAATATCTCTATCAATTGATAATGAAGATTGTTACACATTATTTTCATCACCGCTATGGTCGTTAATGATGTAAACCTATCCTTTGTCTTTAGAAGGATCAATTGCCTTAATCCCTGAAGAAGAATGATGATGAATTTTCCCAGAGAGATGAAATTATATTTTCCCTTGTAAAAACCTTATGAAAATGGATCGTCGCATCTTGATCAGTGTTAAGGGTGCGACAATATAGGATCGTCGCATCGTCACATCTTGATCAGTGTTAATGGTGAGACAATATAGGATCGTCGCAGGCTGCACCACAGTGGCCTGCGACGTCATTGCTGTTTGCTCAGTTTTAAAGGTGCGACGATTTTTTGTACAAAGGAAAAAGAAGAATTTCTTGAAAGTTCTAGAAGAGAAGCTTTGAGGGTGAGGTGGCCTTCGATCAATTTGTATCTGAGTCACATCCATGATCTCTTGGGATTATCCTAACCTCCTCATCCTATCCTTTTCAGCTTATAAAAGGAGGGGAGTTCTCATGGGGAAAGTTAGCTTTTGGAGTTTTTGGAATGGCTAGTTCTTGAGTTTTGTAGCTTGGAGTTTTTGGAGCTTGTATGTTGGCTTTGAGATTCAATTTATCAAGATGAGATCATAAGTAGCTATCAGATATACAATATTAGAACCCATGAAGAATAAGTGTGTAGGAAGCAAGGAACTGTTGGAAGGAACCCGACAACATCAAGGCATCTGGTTGTATCTTTCTTCCACATTCTTTAATACAGATATACTTTTCTTTCCTATATGAACGTTACTTGTCCATATTGTATGATTCCTTTATCACATACATAGTTTCATATCAAATAAACTCTGTTATTCTTGTCTCCGTTGGATTGTGTTTCTTTGCAGATACTTATCCATAAGCCCTACGATGGAGCTGGGATCACATTGGTGAGGTCAGGTCTACAACATTTAAAAGGTATGTTTTGGATCCTCTTCTTATTTGATACATGAAATCCAAGGAAATTTTAGTGTATTGTCTTGTTTTGTTCTAGTTTCAGGGTGAAACTAGGGAGATTAGTTTTTGTTTGCACTTACCAATTTATCCGATAAAAAAATTGGTGACCATACTGGGGAGAAGATTGTTTTCCTAGTTTGCCTTGCTTTATTGCTTTGATTGCCTAAGTTTCTGATTTTCTGAGTCACTGGGAGATCTAGTCTGACTCATTGACTGTTGAATTCACTGAAAAAACCTTCATGTTTTTTAATTTTTCCATTTTTTAGAGAATAGTTGCATCCTTCTTAGAGACACAGTGTGATGTGGTCGCACTGTGTTGTTCTCTAGCCTGCTACGATTCAACATCGACGCACTGTGCTTTGCAAGAAAATGTGACATCGTCGCACTATGGTCTTCTGTGACCTGCGATGATCTAGGATTGATGCATCCTGCTTTTCCAAAGAATGCGGCATCATCACACTGTTTTCTTCTATGACCTATGACAATCTAGGATCTGGGCACTGTGTTTTCCTTACAGCCTGCAATGATTGTGGAAAATTTTGTTTTTGGTGGTTTTCCTTGCCCAGATCTTGGATTTGGGTTTGAGGTGAATTTTTAGGTTTGATTATGGTTTGTTTATAGTCTGCTTTACAACTTTGAATATGCTTTTAGCCTTCTTTGCTTTGTTTTAGCTTGTGTGATTTTGAAATATTTGATGTCTGGCTTTAACAGTCTTTCAGTTACAAAGAATTGTTTTTTCTTTAGAATTGTTTGGTGAAAGAACTTCTTTTTCTTTTATTGAATAGTTCATGTTAAAAGAAAATTTTTGTTTGGGTTGCTTTGTTTTATAGAGATTTTATATTGCTTTTATCTATCTTTGAAACATTTTTTTTTTATTTCTTGCTTTGCATTAGTTTGGGGTCATCCTTGCATTTGAAGTAGCGAAATTACATGGTTTTTGGAATTTTTGGCATCGTGTATTGGTGTATAGTCTCTTTGGCTCATTTATTTAAGATCTTGATATTGATGGGTTTAATAAGATTTTGGGACATTGTGCATCTGGGAATGATAAACATTTTCTTCTTCTTGTAATATAGCTTTCATTGAAGTGAATTATTTGCATTCTCATTTCTTTACATTGTTTAGAGTCGGTCAAAAAAACATTTAGTCCACGTCATTTTCCTCTTGAGTAAACAACAACCTTAAAATAAAGTGCTTATAAAAATTGATTAGACATTTTTATATTTTCTGGTAGTAAACCTGCATTAGTTTAAGGTGTAGGGTTTTGGAATAGGTTGAAAGGATAACTATCCAAAGCTATCAAACAAACACAAAATCTTGTGTTAGGGAGCGGTAAATCCACTTATTACATTTTTTCCTGGGAATCCCTTCTAACACAAGGGTCAATCAAGAGGTCGCATTAGGGCCAACAGAGTTACTCACCCTGCTTTTTTGGTCTTGGTGTAGAGATTGTGTGTATAATTGGGGGTCACTTGAGAAGAAAATCCTGTGTAGACCTTCTTGAGGCAATTTCAGGCTTAGATACCCTGCCCTTACATTTGTATCAGACTGTCGACTTCTTCCCCATGCATCATTTTCATAATTGGTAACCTTAGTAGCCTATCTCTTTAGAGTCTTTACACAAGGTGACTATGGAGGGGCAAGTCTTCATGGTACCTGGAATCAACGTTGGCCAAATTCACTCAGGATCCTTGGAGGGTATACTCACATTTATGTGTGGGAGATTGCACCAGGGTGTAAGTCCATTAAGCAGGTCATCAACGTAACTTTTCCACCCACTCTATCTCAACCCCTTCGTACATTGTTCTCGTGATGTTGGATTTCATCACCAACTAGTGCGTTCACTGTAAGAAGGTTTTGTTTGCATGTTTGCTTCCTAGATTTTTAGCGTGTGTTGTTTGTTTTATCTTACAACCTCTAGATTGGTTTTGTTTTAATGGCGTCAGTCCCCAGAACGACCAATGAAGCAACCCCTGCTCTGGGGGAGGCTTTTTTTTTTTCCTTCTTACAAAAACATTGGTCCTCCTCACATTGCTACTTTGAGCCTTCTAGGTCTCACAATTGGATTACCAATATGTTTTTTTTCCACTTAGGTAGTTCCGAATGCAACGAGTGCTTCGGTTGTAATCACTTCCCCCCAAGAACATCAACCTCATGTTGATCCTTCACCGTCTTCATCAGTAAGATATTCTTTGCCTTCTTCACTTGCAAGGTCTTCTTTCATTTCATCTTCTTTGTTGAGTGAAAGCTCTAAAGCTAGTCACTCGGTGGATAAGAAGAAGAATAAAAGGAAGATTAAGAAGAAGAAAAATAAGCAAGGGTACAAACTTCCAACCACTTCCAGACTTGTTGGAGAACAACCAGTTACTATTAATCATGCTAGGAGTGTTGATGATGCCAAGATCACCCAAACAACCCGTAAACCCAAGTACCCTTGCAGGCTTTGTAAGGGTAGCCATCTTCTTAAGTATTTCCCTGGTCTATCCAAGGTTATAGAAGCATGGTCTACATGCCCTCGCCAACTCATGTCATCGGCCTCTGAATAACATGTTGATGACCTCCCATCAACTAGTTAATATACCATTGGGAAGAAGAAAAGTAGAGTCAAGTTTCCTTGTAGGTTATGCGGAGGGAGTCATCAAACTCACCTTTACCCTTGTATGGAAAAATCCTCAAAATTACTGGAAGATATGACTGTTTCCCAGCCTCAACTTCCAGCTACTTACCGCAACCTTACTCTCAACCCACCTGTAGTTGATGGAATGATCAATCCAGTCCCTTTGTCGGTCAGTCCGGTTGATCAGGTAGTCAATATGGTCATGTCCTTAGTTGAACCAGTTGACAAAGTGGTCGATATGATCCCATCATCGGTCAATCCCACTCTCCCGATAGAGAGTGCAACCCAAGCGGTTGATTTGTTTCCATCTGTCGACCCCATTCCCCCCTTGGATAATGAAACCCAAGTGTTCGATTTGATCTCATCATCGGTCGACCCTACTCTCTAGCTAGAGAGTAAACTTGATACTGTAACGTCCCTGGCCATCAACTCCACTGTCGGGCAACACTACTACGTAGAACAATCTCATACATACATATACATATACATATACACATACATATACATACATACATACATATACATATACATATACATATACATATACATATACATATACATATACATATACATATATATAACATGCACATTTAATGAAAATTAACCAAACAATATAGATTAATCACAAGATTACTACTAGCATACATAAATAATGGAATTAACAGTAATTCATAATTGCAACGAAATACATGATACATTTCAAAGACACAGACATGCATCACATATAAATTAAGTACAAAATTAATACTTATATTTTAACTGGAATAACACCGCCAACTGTGTGCAGACCTTCCACAAACCTCCCAGACTTAGACTGTGCTGCTCATCACTCTCAGAAGTAGGTCACCCCTGAGCTGGGACTAAGCTCCAACGAGCAAGGGAATCCTAGGATAGGGAAGGTCAACACGAAGACACACAATTTATGAGGATGGATTCTCTCCCAAGAGCCACTTATGCCCACTGCTCACAGACTCTCATTCCCCACATGCATTTCCCACCCTAGGAGTATACACCTTCACTGTCACACCAGACAGTCCTTCGACTTCTAAACCTCCCTTGCCTTGGGCTTCAACAACAGGCCGGACCAAAATTCTCCGAGCTCTATGGAAGCTACATGATCCCTTCCAGGAGTTCTCACTTCCTTCGCGTACTCTCTCACCTGGAGAGAATCACTCACATGCATGACAACCTGCTTTTTCAACCACAACCACCTCTCTCACCTAGAGAGAGTGTTGCACACATGCCTGACAACCTTCTTCTTCAGCTTCGTTCCAGCACAAGGAGGACAACAATAAGGCTCAGCAAGGAACAAATGACAGAAACAATTCACACTCAGCCAAGGGACTGCGTGGCCACAACAACCCACAATTATAACACACATGACATAGACAATTATTGTATGCTCAGGTTTCACAGAAGATAACAACACAAAAAGTTAAGCACGAACTCAAATTTTCAGTGTGGATAAAATGGGTTCACAGGTCACACAGGAGACGCAGCTCAGTCCATGGGTTTGCCATTGGTTTTTAGGGTGCGTGACAAGGAATCAATGTAGAGATCGAATGTAGACTCAAACAACTCAGAAGGAGGATGCTTCGGCTTCTCAGGAAAACATCCCAGGTTTGCCTCACAGTTTCGGGTTTCAGAGCTGCGTGAGGTATGCAAAGATCAGACACAGAGGCAATACGATTAAGAAAGTGGATGCCAGAATGGAGATGAACCCCCATCACAAATCAATTCTTGGGTTAAATTGCTTGTGCCTGGGATGACACATGTCGACCATGAAGCTGCATGCACTCCATCAAGTATGTGTTCCCTTTTTCCATGAACTTAGGATAAAAATATACCTTTCACACCAATTTGGAATAATAATAAATTATTATTCAAGGACTTAAGACCTCAAGATTATCCCCTCTTCCAACCTTTCATCCCCCTCTCCCTTACCTAACCTCATGGAATCTTATTCCCCCATCACTCTTTCTTCATGGTCGGTCGACACACAACGATGTTTATATTTTATTAATGTTCTACATAATTACATATACAAAAATAGGCTCTTGGCCTTTAACACTTAGGCTCGCCGGCCCAACAAACACATAAGCCCACCAACTTATCAATACTCATCTCACCAACCTACAAAATATGTTTACAATTCATAAATACAACAGGGGCTCGTCCTTGGGGTATTACAATCCCCTCCCCTTATTTTTGCACTGTCCTTAGTGCAACTTTTACACAACATCAACAAGATTTTCAAAATCTTCAAAAAGATGAGGGTATTCTGCCCACATAGCCTCCTCATGCTCCCATGTCGCATCCTCAGGACCGTACCAGGTCCACTGGATCTTTACAAGCCCTATGGATCGATTCCGGAGTTGTTTTCTTTTCCGGTCCAATATGCACACATGATGCACTTGCAAGACATGTTCTTGCTCCACCTGAATCAAATTCCAATCGATAACATGATTATCATCAGGTATATATTTCTTAAGAAATGAAACATGAAACACATTATGTACAGTCATGGTGCAGTTAATGCAAGCATATATGCAACTGGCCCAATCCTTTCTAGGATTTCAAATGGCCCAGAAAATCTGGCTGCCAACTTCGAACAGTTTCCCAGCCTTAGGGAACTTCTATTGGCTTTCACTTTCAGGAAAACATGCTCTCCCACTTTAAACTCTCCGTGGGTTCTGTTTTTATCAGCATAACGTTTTTTCCTGTCTTGGGCAGCCTTTAAATTCTGCTTAATTTTTAGCATTTGTTCTTCCATTTCCTTGAGCAACTCTGGCCCAACCACTGCTCTATCAGCTGGATTATCCCAACTTACTAGAGTATTGCACTTTCTGCCATAAAGTGTTTCAAATGGGCTCATCTTCAATGATTCTTGATACCCATTGTTGTAGGTGAATTCTACCAAGTGTAGGTAGTCTTCCCATTTATATGGTTTGTCCATCACATACATCCTTAGCATGTCTTCTATTACTCTGTTCACCCTCTCTGTCTGTCCATCATACTTAGGATGATAAGAAGTGTTGAATTTCATATTCGTTTCGAATCCTTTGAACAACCCATTCCATAAATTTGAGGTAAATTTCGAGTCCTTGTCAGACACAATTGTCTTGGGAATACGATGCAATCATGCTATTTCCCTCATAAAAATATCAACAACATTAGCTTCCTTCTGAGTAGTCTTCAATGAAATAAAATGGGAATCTTTCATAAGCTTGTCCACCACCACCATGATTGAATCATGTTGCTTGCCTGTTCTGGGCAATCCATTGTCACTACCTCCCACTTCCACTCAAGAATGGGTAAAGGTTGCATCAACCCTACTGGGTGCCTGTGCTCAGCTTTAACCTTCTGGAACTCCATACACTTGGTGATGTATTCTGCAATATCTTTCTTCATACTTGGCCAAAATTAATGGCTCTTGACTCCTGCCACAATTTTMTGATATCTAGGGTGCCCAGCATAAGACACATTATGCATTTCATTCAAAATCATAAGTTTCAAGTCCTGGACATTAGGTACATAAATTATGTTCTTGTACATAAGTGTTCCATCAGTTTCCAATTTATAATTTTCCACTTTCTGTGGCATTTTACCTTGCTATAGCTTTGCTACCAAATCCCTGTACTGTAAATATGCATTTGAAGCCTCTAAAATTGTGCCTTTAATATTAGTTCGGTACATGATAATGGCCATAACATGCAATTCATGCACTCTCCCACTGAGTGCATCAACCACTTTGTTCTCCTTCCCTTTGATATGCTTGATATCAAAACCGTACTCACAGAGAAACTCCAACCACCTACTCTGTCTTGCGTTCAAGGTTGGCTAATCAAACAAATACTTCAAACCGTTATGGTCTATCCTCAGTTCAAACTTCCTTCCCATGAGGTAATGCCTCCATTTGTACTATTGTTGCAAACTCCAAATCATGAGTTGCATAGTTCCTTTCGCGCTCTTTCAACTTTCTGGATTCATAAAAAATTACAAATCCATTGTGACTGAGGACTCCTCCTAGTCCTTCTTTGCATTCATCTGTGCACACTACAAAGTCTTCATTCAAATATGCAATCCTCAGGATTGGAGCACTGGTTACAACTGCTTCAATTGCTAGAAGCTTCTCTCACATTCCTCTATCCACTAAAATTTCTTCTCCTTCCTATGTAAGGAAGTGATAGGGTGAGCTATCATCGAGAACCCTGCGATAAACCTTCTGTAATAACTAGATAGACCCATAAAGGATCTAACTTCTGTCACTTTTTTTGGCGCTGAACATTCTCTGATGGCCTCAATCTGTCCAGGATCTACAACTATCCCATCCTTCAAAATAATATGCCACAAATAATGAATTTTCTCCTGATAAAACGAGCACTTGCTTAACTTGGCATACAGTTGGTGCTCTCTTAGCACCTGCAACACCATCCTCAGATGTTTTTCATGCTCTTCCTCTGACTTGGAATACACCAGAATGTCATCCAAGAAGACTATGACAAACTTGTCTAGATAGTCCCTGAATACACCATTCATCAGGCACATAAAAACAACGGGTGCGTTTGCACCCAAACGATAACACTGTGAACTCGTAATGACCATACCTTGTTCTAAAGGCGGTCTTGCTGATGTATTCATCCTTTATTCTTACCTAGTGATATCCTGATCTAAGATCTATCTTCGAAAATATGTTTGCATCCTTCAACTGATCAAAGGGGTCATCAATCCTTGGTAGAAGATACTTGTTATTTACAATTACTTTGTTCAATTGTTTGAAATCAATACACAATATCAGCGCCCCATCCTTCTTATTCACGAAAAAGACCGGGGCACCCCAAGGTGACACACTTGGGCGTATATACCCCTTCTTCAGAAGCTCTTCAAGCTACAATTGCAGTTCTTTCAGCTTCAATGTACACATTCTGTAAGGATCTTTCAACATTAGAGCTGCTCCAGGAATCAAGTTTACAGAGAAGTCAATATCTCTTTTCAGAGGTAGTCTGAGTAACTCCTGAAATATATCCTCAAACTCCTTTAGTACCGCATGGTCTTAGATATTTGACACCTTATCCTCAGGTTCTTTCTCCAAGTGGGCTGCAAATAATTGACAATCTTTCATGAAGCACTTCTTCAGCTGCATTGCTGAGATTTCTCTGACAACAACAACTCTAGGAATTCCATGGACTGTTTTCTGATTTCCTTCCTCATCCAGACAAGTGAATTCCTTGTTGCGACAGTCTAGGATGGCATGGTGCTGGTCCAACCAATCCATCCCAACTAGACAGTCATAAGATCCTAAAGGAAAAATGTTCAATTAAGCCTTTGTGCTTAGTCCATTCTGTTAGAAAAATAGGACCGTGGAGCAATAAAATAAAACAAATGCGGAAACAAAACATAGAAGATACACAATACAAGAGAGACATGGATTTACGTGGTTCACCCAGTGTGGGCTATGACCACCAGAGAAATTGCCAGGTCCTTCCTTTATTATTATCCATCAAATGAAAGGATACAACCTACAGCAAAACCCGCTGTAACTTCATCTTCTTTCTCTCACAATCTCCTCTCTCAGAATACAATATTCGCCATCAACCATAGCCGCAATACATTTCCCTCATAAAAGAGGGTTTCCTTCTAGGGCAAAAAAAAAACCCTAACATAATCTCTACCGTTAGATCTGCAACCTTATAATGAATGGTCTAGATTTACAATGAAATTACAATATACATTTACAAGGCTGGAAGGCTGAGTTCTTTGCAAGGTGAATGGCACTCTGAATGTCACAGTACAACCTGCTGTTCTCCTGCTTCTTTCCCAATTCCTCTATAAACCTCTGTAACCAAATCATCTCTTTACCAGCCTCTGTAGCAGAAACATACTCCGCCTCTGTTGTTGAAAGTGCAACAACCTTTTACAGTTTCGAAATCCAACTTACTATTGTTCCACCTATAGTAAAAACATACCCTGTGGTGCTCCTCCTGCTGTCTTTATCACCTGCCATATCTAAATCAACATATCCCTATAGAAAAGTGTCTGAACCTCCAAAACATAATGCATGAGTAGTAGTACCTCTCAAATACCTGAGAATCCACTTTACTGCCTCCCAATGTTCTTTACCTGGATTGTTCATATACCTGCTCACAACTCCCACTGCATGTGCAATATCTGGTCTTGTGCAAACCATTGCATACATCAAGCTACCAACTGCTGATGAATAAGGGACCCTGGACATGTATTTTATCTCCTCCTGTGTCTTGGGACACATTTCCTTAGTTAATTTGAAATGGTTGGCCAAAGGTGTACTAACTGGTTTTTCATTCTGCATTCTAAACCTCTCCAACACCTTCTCTATGTACTCACCCTGAGATAATGTCAATTTGCGATTTTTTCTGTATCTTGTTATTCTCATGCCAAGGATTTTCTTTGCAGCACCCAAATCCTTCATCACAAATGAATTGGCTAATTTCTTCTTGAGCACATTTATATCCTGCATATTAGACCCTGCAACAAGCATGTCATCTACATACAATAGCAAGATAATAAAGCTTCCATTTTCTAGTTTTTTAAAATAAACACAGTGATCAGAATGACATCTACTATAACCCTGTTCTGTCATAAACCTGTCAGACTTCAAATACCACTGCCTTGGAGCTTTCTTTAGGCCATACAAGCTCTTCTTCAACCTACATACCAAATCTCCTTCCCTTTGACCTCATACCCCTGTGGCTTCTGCATAAAAATCTCTTCCTCCAAATCCCCATGGAGAAAAGATGTTTTTACATCTAACTGTTCAAGATGCAAATATTCTATTGCCACAAGACTTAAAATAGTCCTAATTGAAGTCATTTTAACAATAGGAGAAAATATTTCATCAAAATCTATACCTTTCTTTTGTGCAAACCCCTTTACAACAAGTCTATCCTTGTACCTCTTTTCTCCTCCATCTTCTTCCTTCAACTTGTAAACCCATTTATTCTGCAATGCT
>JASDQU010105427.1:132905-167579 GCA_032191745.1 Picea mariana | reverse complement strand
ATCATGTCGGTAATTGAATAAGGACCAAATCCCCTTTTGCGGATTGGTCATCAGACAATTACAAAGTGTTGAATAAGAAGTCGGCCCCAACAGTTATAATGGAAGGCCCAGAATTAATTAAAGGTGGGTTTACCCACCTAGAGTGAGAGGTCGGCCCTGCCAGATGGTGACTCTTCACACGTGCCAGATTGATATGAATAAGAGGCTAGCGCCTCACTTCTTAGACACACTTCACTTGCTCATTATCTTATGAGGCAAGCTGCATTTTGAAGTTGGAGAGAGGAGAAGAAGGGTGGCGCATCTCTTGGAGAGGACATTCTGTATTGGTTTGAGTTATCTCTTGAACATTGTATAAGCTATTTATGATATGGAAGTTTTTGCTGGGTTTTCTTCCCCTAGAGGGTTTCCCAGGATAAATGTTGTGTCTCTTGTGGATGTGTATTTCTCAGTGATCTTATTCTTATGATGCTCTTATCTATTTAAATGCAAAGAACTATAATAATGGCATAAACATTAACACACTAGATGGTTGAAAATCATACCTTATATTTCCACCACTGAAGCTTGGTGGTCAGCTTGGTTATTATCCAAGGCTGCATAAATCTACAGCACACTCCTTGCCACATCATTGACTGTGGTAGCTTCCTGAATGTTATAAACTTTCTGACTGTTCTGTTGCCGATGTGGACAGTCTCTCAGGAGATGCTCTTATCCGCAACCCCAACATTTCAGAGGTTCTTTCTTTGGGTTATTAGTCTTCACTGGTATAGGTTCAAAAGTTTTATTTCCGTCCACCGAGGGAAAGTTCTGTTGGAGTACACTCCGGGTTGGAAAGTTCATTCTGGGGTTCTTCTTGTAGTTCTTAAATCCAGAGGATTTGATCCCCTTTTTCTAAAATTTCGAACCACTCTTCTGTCTCCAGTCTCCACGAGACTCTGCCCGATGTCCATATTGTTCATGACAATATGTTGCTTTTCGAATAGTGTCTTCTAAGATGTTTGGCTCGTCGAATTAAATTCGGTTCCGGTACTCCTTGGGTAGCCCACTGATGAAGTGTTGCGCCTTCATCTTCTCTGCTTTGATGTAGGGTACATATCTCAATAAGTCGAGGAATTTGTTGACATATTCCTCTATAGTGAGTTGCCCCAGTTTGAGTTCATAAAACTCTTTAGCCTTCTCGTCGAAATATTTTTCTGACAGATACTTCTTCCGGAAGTACTTCTCAAACTGTTTCCAGGATAGGTCCTCCTCGTGGACCCCTTTCACTTTCTTAAGATCTTCCCACCAGATGGAAGTTTTTCCATTCAGATTGAAAGTGGCCACTCGGGCCTTCAAATTCTCTAAAAAATCATGGACTCTGAAATATTTCTTCAGTCCAAGTAGCCAAGCCTCGGCTTCCTCTCCCTTCTTTATCTCACCGTCAAAGGAGGGAGGTTTGGCCTTTATGAATTCCTCAAATTTATGACCCTTGGAAGTCTTTTGTTTCTTCTATTTTCTTCAAGAGTAGGAACTGGTCCTGCTGCTGGAAGAGCCTTCTGAATCGCCAGCTTCCTTCTCAGTGGAATCGTCTGGCACTAGTCCTTTACCTCTGGGGTGGACCTTTCTTGAGGTGCTTCTATCAGTATGGCCACTGACACGACCATGTTTCTGCATCTCGGGTTCATGCTGCATTTGTCGTTGTAGGTCGGATAAGATCTACAGTAAAACTGCATTAATTTCAGTTTTCTTTTCTTGTTCTTTCATCATCCTTTAGTTGTCAGCCTTGCAGCTTTGCAATTCCACCATGAGACTCCTCACAGTCTCAGCTATATTTGGAGGGGTTCCCATTGCTCTTCTTTTGTCAGACTCTTTGTCTCTATTGCGGAAGCCTTCTCCCATCTCTTGGGGAGTCACCATTCTCTGCGTCTGTAAATTCCCGCGGTTGATCGTCCGCTTGGGTGAAAAGACAAACGCTGGTTATTAGTCAAGAGTTAAATACAGTTTTATAACCTACGCATAAATTCATATTTTCACATGTATACCCATATAATAGGGGTTTTTCATTTGGGCCTTAATCCTTATCTATCAGCCATCTCAATTGCAAGAGACTCTACTTGCTTTATTAGGTAGCCATCGTAACACTAAAACAGGACAACGAAGTTCATGTCCCAGATTACAGTTTCATCCTGCAATCCTTCTTCTTAAGAGGAAAACGCAGATGACAATGTCTCCTTACGCGGCTCATGCCTGAGCCCAAGCAGGCCAAGTGTTGTAACCATGCTCTGATACCACTTTGTCACATACCCCCTACCTCAATCAAATTTTTCTAGACTTCTGTTGAATCCGAGCCCCTGAATTACCTACAATGGCCTAGCGTAAGCTAGCTCTTCCCCTCTCTCTATTCCCACATGAACGCGGGTCATGATCACAGTTCAAATAAACGTAGTGCCTCTTGGTATTTCACATCTCGACGCTACCGTGATGTCGAATCGTTCGACTTTGCAACTGCCAAACCCCGACAGGGCTAGCGAGCGGCCAATAGGGATAAATCCCAACTGGGCTGGAGAACAGCCAATGAGAACAGGCCCCGTTGCCCGGTTAAATGGAATACAGGTGGCAGAGGGGGAAATGCGACACGGTAGTCGTCAGGACCATTCACACGCCACACCATTCCGGACCCCCCCCCATTAAAGGCAGAATGGCAAGGGGGGTCCAGAATTCACCTGAGCACCATTGNGGTAGAATAGCAAGGGGGCTTCGAAATGAAATCTCAGCAGTAGATCTGGGTGGGTGGACTCTGGCCGTACAGATCTGCTCGCCGCTTATCCTAAGGCGTCTTTGCGCCTCAGCTTAAAGTTGACGTCTCTTCCTCTCATCTGACAGTCGTGATAGACCCTGAGATCCTCTGAAAGAATCTTGTCCCTTCATCGAGATTTATCATCACGAGAGTCCAAACTCTCGATCACGGGACTCCCGAATTCTCAATCCCCAGTTTCCCGATGCGGTTAATCTCTCAACACGTGGCCTTCGTAAATCGGACGGTCCAGATCTGTCCCAAGATTTCCACCATGGAAAGTCCCGACCTCTCGTCACCAGGACTCTCGATCCCATGATTCCTGATTTCTCGAAATGGGTAATCTTATGACACATGGCCTCCGTCACTCGGACGGTTCAGATCTATTTCGGGGTTTTCACCATGGAAAATCCTGAACTTTCGTCACCAGGACTTCCGAGTTCGCGATTCCCGATTCCCCGAAATGGGTAATCTTACGATACGTGGCCTCCGTCATTTGGACGATTCAGATCTATTCCGGGGTTTTCACCATGGAAAATCCTGAACTCTCGTCACCAGGACTTCCGAGTTCACGATTCCCAATTCCCCGAAATGGGTAATCTTACAACACGTGGCCTCCGACATTCGGACGGTTCAGATCTATTCCGGGGCTTTCGCCCCTATACACTGGGGTCTTAACCCTCAGGTAACTCCTGATAGATCCAACGACTATCGGGTTTTCCAGCCGAGATCTGACGACTCATATTGGTTCCTACCCGTGCATTCTTCCACGACTCCCTGGACGTGGAAAAATCAACGGTCCAGATACTCCCATGGACCTTGGAGATCTACGATCTCGATTTCTTCGCTGCCCACAAGGACACAGAGAAACCAAATGGTAAGGCGTTTAACACCCTACTTTCTCCTACCAATCTAACGGTCGTGTATGACCATAGATTTCCCGACGGAATTTCGTCCGTCGTTGCACACCTATTTAGGGTTAAGGTACTTAACCTTCCAGCTTCTTCCTTCGATTTGATGGTCAGAAGTGACCACAGATCTCCCGACGGGACCTCATCCGTCGATTCGATACTTCAGCCTTATACTGCTATCTCGGGTTTTCAAGAGGTTCATTCCTCCTCGTGCAAGGTTACTAAGGCCTTGCGCCTTCACATTCCTTTTCCCAGTTCTCGACGGGCTTTTCAAGGAGGGTATCTCTATGGGGAGGTTTACCCAGGGTGCTATCTGAGGCATATAAGGGTATCGTCCTCCCGAGAACCAGTCATGAAGTCTGAATTAGATCAGTACACATGTAAATAATGATTCATGAGGACATAATCCATATGTAGTCTTTCCATACAAATATACAACTACTAGTACTGATCAAAACACCATACAGATATTCTTATAATGAAATCATTCACAGTTTCACAGCTTATGAGCATAATTATCAGAATACATATATTTTAAGATGCCAAAGGAAAAACACTTATCATAGGGTAAAACCAGAGGTTATGCAACTGCTGAGAGGGGTGCTCATTTCCACCCAACCGTAGGCTCAGCGACTCCCAGCGTATTTACCACTAGCCACCCCTGAGCCGAGACCACGATGTTGTGAGACTGCGTCTCTGTTTGCTAGTGACCAGTGGTGAAGGTTACTCTCCTTCCTCTCTGCTATCACTCACTCTGCATATTGCCAAAGTTCTCTTCCTCCCCTCGCGTCTGCCCCCAATCGCTTCTCCCCCACGCCTTATCCTCTTGCGAGGTTGTGTGTGGCGTGATTTCCCTCGCGCTGGTCAAGTCTGACGGCTCTACGGATGGGCCGTTCACCGCCCCATCCCTCATTAATTCCTGAAGAGCCATCCACCTACCATTCGGCGAGGCATTTAATTTGGGGCCAGCGAGCCGCTTTTGGTTCTTCAGGCCAATGAAGTCCAAATACGATATTAATTCTTGATGGAAGTTAACGCCACCTTTCCAGGTGCCTTCCACCGCCATCGTGGTCTCTTTTTCTGCACATCCCCTCTCAACAGTCTTGCAATATAAATTCATAATGTTATTCACATTCATTGACCTTTTCCATAAGGTCTATTTATATCACATATTCACATTTATGAGTTTGCCACAGTTCTGGCCAGTCCAGTTATTTTTACAAACTGGGGGAAACAGGGTGTTACAATCAAACATATTCAAATTATAAGTAACTTGACATTAGGTCATTTCTTCTCTTCCAAAAGATAGAAAAATTGAGTTCTAAGTTAAACTTAGATAAAAAGTCTTACAAAAATTATCTAGAGGTAGACAATGTCATATTTCAAAATTCAAATAAAAACTAAGTAAGCATCCTGGAAAAACCAAAAACTAATTATAGATCTTGTATAGATTCAGTTATGATCCTCTTTGAGTGTTCTTCCCATGAGAAGTAACTTGAATCTAGTTGAATGTCCAGTTTTGATCCATAGTCATTCTTGTTCAATTCCTTTTATATATAATGTGTGTGTGTGTGTGAGTGAAAGAGACCAACCCAAACTAATCAGAATCTTTCTTAACTTGCATTGTTAGTGGTTGTAAAGTAATGTTATGGATTTATTTGTTATATTTATTTATTTTATTATTATTAGTGATATATATATATATATATATATATATATATATATATAAAAGAGTGAAAGAGACCAACTCAAACTAATCAGATTTTTCCTTAACTTGAGTGGCTAGTGGTTGTAAAGTAATGTTATGGATTTATTTGTTATATTTATCCATTTTATTATTATTAGTGATTTTCCAAAAACTTATAGTTTGTAGACACATTTTGAAAACATCACCATAATCAAAAATGGAAAAGTTATAAATTATGTATTATTATCAACACCTTATCTAAAACAAGCTTTAAAAATGTAATAATGACACACACACACACACACACACACACACACACACACACACACACATATATATATATATATATATATATTATAATTCATATCCACACAACTACTTTCAAGTCAAAGTGTTATTCAATTTTTTAAAAATGTTTGAATACATATAAACTATATCACTAGTTTCAAAATTATAATAATTTAAATATAATAATAATAATTCAATTTAAGGTTATAGTTAAGTTAGACACCAAATTGGTGTATGAGACCTCCTTGTTTGTGGGACAAGGGACTTCCTGTGTAATTTGACTACTAAAGTTTAAGGAAGTATACATACTCTACGCCTCTCTAGTTTTGAACTTGTAACCTCTTAAGAGGAAACACATATTCTTAACCATTAAACCCACAAATATATAAACACAATAACAATTTATTTATCCAATCTATCAATAAATTAATATAATTTTTAACATATAATTTAAAATTCAAATCACAATCATACACTTAATTTTATATTAATAGTTTATATTCTTTTTACATATAATTTAAAATTCAAATCACAATCACACACTTAATTTTATATTAATTAAAAAAAATTACATTCAATTTTTAAAAGATTAATAAATTATACTTTTAACTATTAACTCAAAGAATAATCTTTATTATTTAATATCCTCCCCTTGTTAATCCCTACAATTAAGTGGTATATTATGAATGTAAAGAAAATCATCTCATAATCAATATCAATGTCGAATAAATAGAAATTTTGGAAAGGTCCAAGGGACTTTTGGAATGGTCCAAGGGATGCTATAATATTCTTCTGGTTAAGAATTATTCATATGTTCATACACCTCTAGGTGTACTACCTACACATTGCGTTAATAAAATAGTAGTCATGGATACAAAATAATAATGTTATAACAATAATATTAAATATTCCTTAATACAATAATAGTCATGCATACTAAATAATACTCTTATAACAATAATCTCAAACATTAATAATACCATTATAAATGCTAAAAGATTTTACTATTACATTACATAGTCTATGACCATATATATATTGTTATCACAATACATAGTCTATAACCACATATATTGTTATATTGTTATGAACATGTCACTACTTTTACCATCACATCATATTATCACATACATTTTTATGAACATATCATAACAAATGTCAGACCATACTACATATTGCATATATCACATTACATTGTCATATGCTACAAATTATATCAAAATTCATGCCACATAACTATGATCATAGGGTACAAATTATCTCAAAATTCATGCCACATAACTATGATCATAGGACACAAATTATATCAAAATTCATTCCACATAACTATGATCATACTATGCTAAATTTTATCAAAATTCATCAAAATTCATGCTAAATTAATATCTTGAAAAACACATTGAATTGTTGGAATAGTCTTATCTTCAAACAAACTTGCATTCCATTCAAGCCACACTCCCCAAGCTATAATAAGTAGTAAAGCTTTATAGTTTTTGACAACTTTGTTTCTACACCATACTTTAGTGACTTTTTCCTCAATCATCAATTGAATTATATTTCTAGACATCCTTAATACCTAAAACGTCTCCAACTTATTTTTAGACTTGTATAGTGTAAACACATGATAAGAACACATGTTGAATGGTCTCTTAATTTTCATTTTATAAAGAATATCTATTTGGAACTTGCCAGCTTCATTTTTTACCTACATCACATGTTTAAGTCTTATTGGCTAGTGCGGTCCACATTAAAATTCAAGTTTTCAAAGGGCATTTAAACTAACATTTTCCACCACAATTTAGAATTTTTCATCCCTTAATCTTCACACAATTACTTGTATCCCATCTTTGGAGTGTAAATACCCATTGCTAGATTCTTTGACCAAATCAACTCATCTTGAGCATCCTTTATTCTAACATGACATGAATTAAGTCTTGCTAAATAGTATTCCTATTCCCTAGCATCATCACCAAAAATCCCAAGCATACATGTAGTTTTCCATCCTTACCTCCAAAGTGATATCTAGATCAACTACTTTACAACGCTTGAAGAACACTCTCTCACACAAAATTTGTACTAAGTTTTCATAAAGTCGATAATTTAACCCACAACTAACTCATGGGTATTCTCTCAATCCAATTATATTACCTTTACCCACCTTCGACACTGACTATCATCCTATCAAAGGGAAATATAGAACCTTTGCCTTTCAAATAATAGATACATTATGACATTGCTTATCCATTCTTCTTATTCAATCCTCAATTAACTCAAGTTCAATGTACTTTTGATAAACCACATTGCTCCATTAACCTTTCTTTGATATAAGAATCCACACACATTTTGCAGCTAAATCCTTTACAAAAAGGTGTATATATTTTAACTCCCATCCCCATGTCTTTTGGTTGTGCAGTTTTCATCTATTTAACTAGAACAATGTCTTATTTTTCTGTGTCTTGACCATAGAAACTAAGAATTGAGCTTTCTGATTTTCTCTAAAACAAATTGTGTTATATATGATAAAGACATCTAATATACATGGATGACCTCTAAAATATATTAGACTGGGACATGTTGATTACACAACCCAACCTAAAATTATAAAATTTTGGGTACCACTTTATTTTTTATTTTGAGAGAAAGTTTCATGCATTTTGATTTTATTATACTTTGATTTGAATGATTTCATGCATTTTATATGGTCTAGTGGGTTTCTTTAGCCTAAAACAAGTTGTTAAGGGTGCCAAATGAAAAAAAATTGTGCAGGTCGAAGAGAGTCTTAAAGTTTCCCAAAATTGAGAAAGATATCAATCTCTAAGCGTCTGCTAAAAAAATCCCATATATGTTGAAATCAAACTCTTAGGCATGCCAAAATCAGGTTTTAAATTTACCGAAAGTGTTCAAACAGATTTTACAAGTGCTGAAAGAAGTGAGCTCCGAAAGTCGGATTTGTACAAGTGTCGAATAACACAAACTAGAGCTAAGCTCTGCAGTACTGGTCTACAAAATTTGATTGTTTGTGCTTGTTGGTTGAGAATTATAGTTTGAGAGCCGAAATTAGTCCTGGGAGTGTTAAGAATTGTAAGCATCAATTGGATATTGATTAGGATTGTCTAGGAACCGGGGGAATTGAAGATGACTGATATTTGTTTTAGTTTTCCATTGAAAGCTATTAAGTGCCTAAAACTTGAAAAATGTTCAATTGAACCTCAAATAAATATGTAAGTAATCATTCTAAATATGTGAATTATTACTTCTACATCGTTGTCTGTGAATTTGGGATTTTCTTAGGATTGTTGAATAGAGGTTTTTCGATAAGATAAAATGATGTGTTTGATAATAGTTTAAAGATGGTTAATTTCACTATGCAAAATCAATTTTTGTTACGTTGAATTTGCTAATGCATGCAAAAAAAAATGTTGTCGAGGAAAACTCAAAGGTTTTGGTCAAGGTACCCAAAGGAAAGATTAAAAAAACATGGGAACGTTCACGAAAAAGACTATTCGAAGTCGAAGACCCCATAGAGGATTGTGTCCTAGTTATTCAGTTCCCAACAATCGAAGAACCTGTGTCACTACCAATATTCAAGGGAAGCAAGTACTAGGACTCAAGTGCTTCTACCAAGACATAATGAGTTATTCTTGAAATTCAAGAATGAACACTATTTAGGGATGGTTCCCCATAGTGATTTGGTGGTTAGAGAAGTAGATGATAGAGTTTTCATAAACATGAAGAAGTCTCAATTGCATTATGTGGCAGTCAAGGTATCGATTTTCCCTTGGTATGAAGCTATCAAATGGATTATAGATCATACCATTCTGAACGATAGTATGTTTGTAAACACAATGGGTAATTACATAGGCTTTTTCTTAGCAAAGAATTTGGAGAAATATTATAAGTTTTAGAAACCTTAAGTCATGTTGGCTACTTCTTTTGTGCATAAATTTTATGACAAGAATGATGTCGGAAATATCATAGCCAACTGATGGAAAGAAGATAAGAAATTCATGAGCAGAGCTAGTGGATGGTGCACGATTACTAATTTTGAGAGAACCATACATGTATTTTATGGTTTTGATATGCATGGGGAAAAGGATTGTTCAAGGTTTTCATATGCATGTCTCCCTTTGGCATACACAATGGATACAACATGAAAGTTGTTTAATTGGGGAGGCTTCTTGTCCAATCAGTTGGGTATTATGATTAAACGGGTTCACAAGGCCAAAGAGACACCTAGTATAGTCCCCACCTTTTATATGGCTACTTACTTGTTGGATGTCGTGTGTGCTACAAACCTATTTCCATGACTAAATCTCAATTGGCATAGTTAGGAATCCCCAATTCATGTATACTTTCAGATATTGTGGGAGAACAAGTACAAGAAGAGATATAGATAAATATATGCTAATTTATTAGCACAGTTATATTCCATCATTTTCCAAGAAAAATGTCCTAGATTGATTACTGAGACTAAGAAGTTGATAAATTGTATTGGCAATTGGTACATTCAAGAGGGTTTCACTTATATAAGTATTTTCAATGTAATTGCAGCACCTAATCTCTTCCCAAAATATGTACCATACCGGTTTGTTATGGGGGAGATAGATTATCAAATGGTGTTCCAAGGGCTTAATGCTTCAATTCTAAAGGAGGTAAAGAAGAAAATTTGTTCACCTTATGGTTTCATAATAGGACATTATTGCATCAAAGATCCGAAGCATGTCAGGAAAGAAGCAACTAGTCATTTGGAATTTCCCATTGGGACAATTTAGAAGGCATGACCCAAAGGGGCTAGTTTCCAAACATTGTGATTTAGTGTTTACATCCTAGGGTTGGTTGGCAAACATTGTGTTTTAGTGTTTACATCCTATCCTTATAGCCATGGGAAATGGCAAGACGAATTATTCCTCCAAGATGATCATGATTGGGATGACGTACTGGAAATAAAGAAGAATCCTCGTATAATAATTTTTAAAACTTTGTCTCTAGATGAACAGTTGGTTGAGATACAAACATGATTAGTTGTTGAAAGAGATTAGAAATAAGTTCAATAAGCCCAAAGATTGCAAGAAACCATATTGAAAGAAGAGGTAGAGTTAAAGGTTGTCCAAGATGATAAGTTGATATTACAACAACAACATGAATCCCAAAGGAAGAAAGAACAAGAGCTAAAGACAAAGCAAGAAGAGGAGGATGTCCAACAAGAGCTAGAAGCCAAAAGAAATGCTACTGAGGAAGAATAGAGGAAGAGGGATTTGCAAAGTCAAAGAGAAAAATAAAGTTTAAAGAAAGAAGAAGAAGGAGAGAAACAGAGGAAAGAATATAAGGAAGATAAAGAGAAAACAGAGTGTTCCACAACACACACACAAGGTGAGCAATCAGAGAAGTAATCTGTAAGCACAACTAAAAAAGTCACTGACTTGACTAAGGCTAGTGAAGATATTCCCAAGTCAGATAGAAAGGATGAAGATGATAAAAGGGATGAGGATAAACATGAGGGAGATACCTCTGGGATGGATGAAAAAGTTGAATATATTTCCCACAAGATCGTTAATTAGGACCAAAATTTGCAAGAGGGGAAAACAGTTGAAAAATGAAAGGAGCCTGAGATGGAGAATTTTCACACCCCTAGCAACATAGGAGATATTTATCATGGGGTGATTGACAAATCCCATACCTTGTGGAGGAAATTTATGATTTGGAATCCATTGCTTACAATCACATGAGGAAAACCATCATCAAAATAACAAATAAAAGGAAAATGATATATATAAGTCATGCAATAATCTACACTATAGAGGAACCTTTGCTAGACACCAAGAGAGCAAATCTTAATGAACTCTTATTGGTTGGGGTAGAAATTTATTATGCTACCATTAACAAGGCCAAGTTTTATGAAAGAGAAACTAAGAAGATTAGAAAGGATCTAGATTTCCTAAGAAACCAAGCAATTTACTATAGATGATCCCCTAATGCTATAACCAAGTTTATAGAAGTTATTTGCAAAGAAGACAATAGACATGAACATGTAAGAATCAGTTTCATCGCCAAGATAGCAGAGCTTCAAGAGGAAATTTTGCAGCTATCAATAGTACACAAATAAATCACGAAGTGGCATGAGAGATATGATTAAATGCACGACCATATTGAATACATCAAGGAAATTCAGAAGGTTCATGGTGAAGAAGCTCATGGCATTGGTATTTTAACAGAAGAAGGGATCACCCAAATACATAAGTCATTGTAGTATTGGAAAGAATTGTCTATAGTGTCAAAGGATCAAGCAAATGAGGAATGGGCATCATGTATGGTATTGTGGAAGTTTGTAAATGACACAAAGGTGGACAGATAGTTACCTAGTTTCAACCAACTAGTAGATTTTCAGCCAATTGATGAAGTTGTGTCAGATTTTCAGAAGGTTTTGGGAAGGTGTGAAGCAACGGTCCAAGGGATTACATCAATAGAATGTCCACATACATAATTTCTTGGTTGAGGAAATAAAAATGTTCACTAAATGGGAATCTATGATTCCAAAATTAAAATAAAAATGTTCAATGGTTCAAGCATGAAAATGAAAGTCTAAGTTTTCCCATCAACCAACACATCTTCCCTCATTAGCGGTTGTGTGAGGATGTATTCAAAAAATGGGCTAGTTATGATGCTAAGCATTCAATTGAAAAATAACATGGATCACCCAGTAAATGGAGGACATTGATCACATAGAAAAATGACTTTTGACTCTAATGCAAATTTTTGAAAGTTATAGTGAAGAACTATCTCAAAGATAATTTTGATAAACTCTGATTGGAGCAAAGGAGTTTATTTTTTGGTTTGTCAAGGAATTTTGTGCATTTATTCTTTGTTGTGGATTAATCTACCACTTTTTGAATGTCTCAACCATCTGAAAAGATTTTCAATTGCCGCTAAGTTATCTTACATGATTGAATGAATTGTTGTTATTTTTTGTAAAATGCTTTTTAGTTATTCTTAGTTGAAATATCTGTTGAATTAATTTTGGGTATTTTATTTTCATCTCTTTCAACTTTATGATATTTACATATCTTAAATGTTATCATGCAGTAGAAATATCTTAGAGTAATTACTTCCAAATTTATTGTTCTTATAGGTTATCCTGCAAGACAAGTCTCTTTTAAATCTGTTAGATTAGTTTACTTTATGCAATCATTTTATAATATGAGAAAGGAAAACTATTAAATCCCACTGAATGGTTGTTGGATCATTAACCCATAGGATTATTCCACACCAAATAGGGAGGAGTCTAATTGGGCCTCTTCCTTGGTCTAATCCCTACAGTTTATTTTTGGGGATCCAACTCCCTCAATAGGCCCAACCTTCCACCCCAAGATAGCCATACATTATACCATGCCTTAATCCACCTTTTCACTTTTAATATCAACCAGTCCCAATAGTTTATGTCATAATCATTTGGCTTGATATAAAATCCGAAATAATTCAAGCCAATTTGTAATTCAACTTGTTGAGAAGGAAACAACTAAGACAAATTTATGATATCTTCCTCACTAACATCCACGAATGAAACTATTGACTTTCCAATAATTTTTCATTCTTGTAGCAGCCCAGTATAGATCCAATATCTTGTTCAAATTTATAGCATCCATATTGTAGCCATCATAAAACAACAAAATATCATCTACAAACAACAAATGGGACAAATATACATATCTACCGAATTTTGCACATTTAAAATAAATACATCTCTTAGCCTCCATCAATTCCCTACTCAAACCATTAGCCACAATGAGAAAGAGAAGAGGTGATAATGGGAACCCCTACCTCAACCCCTTTCTAGGAATAAAGAAAGGAAGAGTAGATCTGTTTGTTAGAATAGAAAATGACAGTCGACACACAGTTAATAACCCAATTGACAAAAGAAACATGGAATCCCAAATGTATCATCATCAATCTTATGTAATGCCAAATTATCATATCATAGGTTTTTTATGGATCTAATTTCATCACCATCACCTCAGGCCTCTTTTTTTAATATAATGGAGACCCTCCTGAGCCACTTCATTTAATTGTGTATTTGTATCCCTCAAGAAAATCAAACTACTCGTTATAAATTGAAGTAGATAACGTACTTATAACTCTCATAGCAACAATCTTGTAAATGTAGTTACACAAGGATATGGGCCTAAATTCCTCAAATGTAGAAGGATTATTGAATTTGGAAATAGTGTAATAAAAAGTGGCATTGAAGACAACCATCATCTTTCCATCAGACCTTCACTCCTCAATAACTCTCAAAAAGTAATCTTCTCCTCTATTACCTCATGAAACCCAAGGAAAAATTCCATAGGCCACCCAACAAGACCGTGACTTTTTTTCATTTTGAAAGAGTGAAATACTTCTTGAAGCTCATCTTTTGAAACAACCTCCATGTTATCTTCCTTGTTCATAAAACTTGGAAAAAAAGAAGCATGATCCTTACTACCTATGTAATAGTAGCTCGATTATACTTCTTGTATATTCCACTAAATTGTTCTACTCCTAAATGAGCAAGGCCCTCAAAATTAGAAACCATGGATCTTTCACTTCCAAACTATTTCCAAAATATATTTAAATTTTATCTATAGTTGGAAAACTGATGAAAATAGTTGGTATTTTCATCTCCCTTAGAGAACCAAAATCTCTATTTTTAAGTCTCTTCGATGCCTCTTTATTAGCCAAAATTTTATTTTCCTTTGCTCCAACTACTTATATTAGATTTAAATTCCTCATTAAGATATGCAACCATCTCTTGTAGTTACATCGCAGACTCTAAATCGGCTTCAATAGATACTAGATATTTCTCCTCTTTAACCTTGTTCTCATGAACCCATGTCATAGATACTTATTTTACCTTTTTTAGATTTACCTCAAACTATAAAGCATCAAAGCCCCTCAAAGACCCATCATAAGGAGCATAGTAAATCATTGATTAAACTAACAAAATATTCCTCCTCTAACCAGTTGGGGTTAAACTTAAATGGGTTAAGAGGTTTCATTCCAACATAAGATAGTTCCAATAACATAGGGAAAATATCAGATTCACCACTTGAAGCAACCCACAATCTAATTTTGACTTGATCATTAATGATGGATTGCGACATAAGAAACATATTTAACATTTTGGGAATTCTTTCCTCCCTTGTTCTCTTATTACTCTAGGTTAGCCTTAACTTTATAGGATCTATATCAAATAGACCAACCTCTTCAAACGTCCTTAAACTCTTTACCCATTTCCTTAGAAAATAACACTATTACCAAACCTGAATCAAAAGACTAGATGTTAGAGCATGATAAAAATATATCCTTCCACCTATTAATAGACCACCTGATCCACCTGTAGCATCGACATAATTAAATTCTCATCCCCCCAACAACCTTTCTAATAGAGAAACACTTTTACACCCATTACCCAAAGATTCATGAACAAACAATATTTCTAGCTTGTGTGCATCTACGAGCCTTTTTAGAGCCTATTTTTTCAAGTTATTTTGCATCCTTGATAATTCAATGATAAAAAAATCATGATCCACCCCCATTGGGGTATTACTAGACCTAAGTACCCCAACCAGAGAATTTTTTTTTACTAGATAGAACTTCACATTGTGCCTTCTCATGATCTATAGAAAGATGCAATCTTCTTCCCCAGCATACCCCTCTAGTATTTTTCCCTTCATTTAAACCCAACCCTCCATCAATACATCCATCAACATCACTAAAAACCTCTCTCCTAGGCCTCATATTATATCTTGGAAAGTAATCCAACACACAATCATGATAATTTGAGACCCTAGGATCATCAACTTCCCTACTATTCAAACAAACAAAAGAAATAACCTCCCCCACATTAATTTCCATATTCACTATAATTATCTAAGAGGGTTCCTTAACAACATTCACCCTCGAAAAAATAAACCCTTACACTTATTAAAAACAACATCATGTTCTACAAAATGCCAAGAACCCAAATCTAAACCCTTTTCACAAGGAGAATGAAGGTTTAAAGGAACAAGGTATTTCATATACTTAGCAGATTCATCTTGAGCTTGACTTGATCCCCCTGGACTTTCAATGTTAGTCATCTTTGACCAAGCCCTTTGTTTTTGCTAGAGCCCTTAGATCAATTATTCTCCCAACTCCACCCTTCTAATGACATCTCTCACAATTTCATCTTTTTTTGTAATGCATTCATTAAGCTTTGATTGACCTTTTTCTATATCATTAGGAATTTTCTCATACTCCATAGAATCCTCCTTCATACCCCATGCCTTATTGTGCAATGGTAAGTCACATTCATGTTCCAAGTTCCCATGTGGATGAGATCTTGCACACTAGAATGGAATCCTTGCATAGTCCATAGGTTGTGAAAAAATATGCTTCTCCTTCTGTAGATCTATCTTGGCTACCAACACATCCCTTAAATCAATCCCCACTAATTGTTTTTCTACAGACCTAATACCCAGAACCATATAACTTTTATCTAAGTCAATAAACTTTCCCAACGAGCCACCAATTTCCTTAAACATCTCTAAAGACCTATATTTGAGCAACAATCTTGGAAATTTTATCCATACAAGAGTTAAATCAATTCTTTCTAACCTAGCATAAACGAAAGGAGTCTAGTTAGTTTCAAAACAATGCAATTGATTCTGTTTCCATGAATCCACCAATATTTTTTTGATTACTCCACAAATCAAAATAAGAATCATATCCATCCTTAGGCGATGATATATAACTTCAACAAATAACTGGGAACCAAATGAGCCCCACACCATCCTTTAAAGACTATCCATTCATTCTACGAACAAAATAATGACCCACTAGGACTTGAGTTGATAGTTCCACTACGTTGTGCATATTTATGTCTTCACCAAGGAAAAGCTTCACCAAGGAACCCCATCACTTAATACACCTATTTATTTTTTTGTTCCACGACCACTAATAGGTGAGTTCTTCACCCCCTCACAATGGTTTCCTTCTTTCTCTCTACAAACCCCTTCACTAGTAGTATAACCACTTGAAGATTCCTCTTGATCCTTGGGAACCCCAATACATACCTTATAACCAATAGTCACATCACCTATGTGAAACTCAACCCCCTTCATCCCCTACACTTTATCACCCACTTCCCACATTGATATTTTCAGAATTGGATAAGAACAAACCATAGGAAAACCCTTTCCCAAAATAAAACTCAATTTCAAACTACCCTCAAACAACTAACCTCTATCCTGTATGCTTCTCATCACCTTTGACTAAAAATCAAAAACCTCCTTGAATTCTATCTAAGATCCCACCTCTTGGCCTTTTTTGGACAGCATAGAACAACTAGATACACCACATGATCCAGGTGGATATTGGTGGCCACCCACCTATTCCAATTGGCTCATCTTGACAGTTTTTAGTTCAACACGCTTCTCTATAATGATGACACTTATTTTTAATTGTGGGTTTTTCACTTTCATGTCTGTCCTGAAGCCCTACACAGCATCCAGGAGAATATTGGTGGTGGAGACCTATTCCAACTGTCTTATTTTGGAAGTTTTCATACCAGTACATCTTTTTGTACTTCTAGGGTCGTTTTGGGGCCCTAAACAATGTTTTTTTGGATTTTCATATTCAAACTGTAGACAAAGTTAGATTTTTGTGGCATAATGTGTAGTTATCAAAAATACCTTTCCAACGGGCTATCACATGCCTAAAATGGAGGTTGTATGAAAAAGTTACGACTCCGAGAAGTTGAGGTACCAACTTACCCATCGGGGCCCACATAACTTTTGGTGTTTCATCTCCTACGGTTAGGTTTTTGGATGTCTAGGGTTTTGGCATTCATGAGTAATGTTAAAATTTCTTCTGGAGCCTCATTGTAATCATTCTACTCAAACAGATGCGCGTAGTAGCCACATCTCTTCTCAGAGATATCGACCACCATTAGAGCAAGTTATTTCAGTTCTGCAATTTTACAGTTTCATCCTATTGTATTTATTCAATACAAGTTATTGTTCACTAGATATCTACTTTTTTTCTCTGTATGATTGTATTATGGTATTCAATATATTATTCATTTTTTTCCTCTCATAAATATGGATCAGTGGTATCAGAGCGATCTTCTCTTCATTTGTTTTTCTTTGTGCATGTCCCCGACAAGATCTGGGTACAAGAATTTGGGACTCAAACCAATCGATCCTTTGCAAGATTGGTTGCACCGAACCTGATCACAACTCATGGGGGATGAAAATAAATATGATGGAGCAGTATATCTTTTTAAAATGTTTCTCAAGGAAGATCTTGCACAACAAAGGAATGAGATGATGAACAACTTTTCACAGATCCTTCACGGGTTGTCCACAGGAGACACATCTTCATCAAGAGGCCATGCAACCCCCTTCAAGGTACAAGTAAATTTTATATTCTATTATTTCAAGGACTAATAGATGCAGATGTTGTAGATAAATGTTTGAATCTTCTTGAAGGGTATTTTTTGGTCCACAATTTTTTCGATAGGGAAAAGAATATTTTTTCACTCCTCAAGGTCGTCCCCCATGTTAAGGACTCATAGGATACATACTCTGAGCAAAGGGCCACAGAGGAATATGCAATATTTGTGGTCTCCCCCACCTGGGATTCCTTCAGGGGTGCCATTAAAGAATAGTACTACCATGTTGGAAGCTACAAGGACCAGTACACAAGATGGACCATGTTGTGTCAAGAAAGGGACCAAACAGTACCAGATTTCACCAATATTTTCCATACTTTGCGCACAAAATTGGGTATCAAACACTCTGAACAACATCTAGTGCTCAAATACCATGAATTTCTCCATAGATACATTCAAAAATAAATGGAGTTTTTGGACATCACATAATTAGGTGTGGCTTATAGATATGTTGTCAAGATCAAGCATAAATTTAAGCAGAAAAGGAGAGATTTTGGATATGAAAATTCCTCACAGCCAAAGCAGGTAAATGGCAGTCCAAACCCACCAAACAAGGGATAGAGAAAATATGGTTGCTCTCATGACAATCAGTCCAAGCCGCAACCCAAGAAGGGTAATGAGAAGTCGAAGAAGGACACGGGACAGTGGTGTGAATACCATAAAATACCTTGGCACAACACCAAAGAATGTCACTCCAAGCAGTCCCTAGTGGTCGAGATGAAAGATTCTAAGTCAAAGGTAGATTCTAACTTCAAATCAAATCTAGAAAGTGGGAAAATGATCATCGTTGAAAAACCCAATGCCATTGTCACTACCACCAAATTCCATCCAAGCGAACGAGAAGAACCAAAGGAAGGGGAAAGCCTCTTTCACTCATAGATGTGGGTAAATGGGAATCCGATGCATTTCATTGTCGATAGCAGTAGTAAGAAGAACTTGATCTCAGAAGAGGTTTTCAAGTGGTTTGTCCTATCAATAAAACTGCACCTGCATCCATACACAATCAACTAGCTTCGCCAAGGATGAGATCTTTGTGTGAGCCAATAATGTTGTCTTCCCTACAAACATCAAGCCCTTCAAAGATGACGTATTGTGTGATATTGCTCCCCTTGAAGTTTGTGATGTTATTTTAGGCCAGCCATATTTGTGGAAGTGACATATTGTGTATTAGTCTAGACCCTGTAGTGTTATTATTACTTTGGGTAGACAATTGTAAAGGATACCAGAGGTATCCCCACCTATCTTTATTTATTTAATCTCTACTAAGGTCATTTCATAGACCGGGAAATTCTTCTTCTTTGTGATCCATGCTCGTAGTAAGCAGAAGTTTGTTGCCACATTCATGACCTCTACACAGAGCCTCTCTTTGTAGTAGAAACAAGTGGATGAGATCGTGGAAGAGTGTAGAGACATATTCTCCTCACCCATCAGGGTACCGACGCACTGCCAAGTCAAGCATCCAACTGATCTAATCCTCTGTGCGCCACTGCCCAATGGACCAGTCTATCATCGCTCACTGATGGAAAATGATGAAGTCAAGCGCGAGATCCAAGAGCTGCTTCAAAAGGGGCACATGTGACCCAGCTCCTCCACTTGCGAAATCTCGATTATGCTAGTACAAAAGAAAGAAGGAACTTGGTGGCTCTGCATTGATTACATAGCATTAAACAAAATCATAGTCAGGAACCGGTACCCAATTCCCTGAATTAATGACCTTATTGACCAACTCAAGGGGGGAAATTTCTTTAGCAAGATTGAAAGTTTGGCTAGCACTAGGTTCCCATCAAACCAACTAATGTATGGAAGAAAACTTTAAAATCTAAAGAAGGTCACTTCGAATGGTTGGTCATGCCCTTTGTCTTAAAAAATGCACCAACAACTTTCATGATATTGTTGGATGATGTATTGAGACCCTTCACCAACTCTTTTGTGGTGGTATATCTGGATGACATACTCATATTCAAAAAAACTTGGCAGGACCAGATGCAACATATTCAATAGGTTTTGGGCACTCTGCGTCAGCACAAGCTATATGCCAACTTGGAAAAATTCTCCTTTGGAATGAACATGGTCCAATACTTGGGCTAGATTGTTGATAAGCATGGGGTACATGTGGATCCAACTAAGATCCAATTCATTCATGAATGGCGTGCCTTGACCACACTAACCGAGCTTCAGATCTTCTTGGGACTTTCCAACTTCTACCAAAGGTTCGTGTTGGGATTCTCCCATATTGCATGGGCCCTCAGCCAAGTAACTAAGGGAATTGGAAAGGAAAATTCCACATGGGGGAAGGAAAAACAACAAGCATTTGATGATCTAAAGCATATCTTCTACTAAGATCCAATACTCTCCTTACCTGATCTGCAAAAATCGTTCGGGATTGAGATTGATGCCTCCTACTATGTTGTAGGCGTAGTTCTCACTCAACACAGTCATCTAATACCATACCATAGTGAGACACTTTCATATAGTTTCCGGAAATATCCCACCTATGACAAAGGAATGTATTCCATTGTGCAAGCCTGTCGTCAATGGAAACATTACATTTTGGGAAAGGAGAAAATCATCCACACTGATCACAAGCCTCTGTATTTCATACAAACAAAGGGGAAGTTGCAGAACGACCACCATAAAAAAATTTCCACATACCTACAACAGTTCCATCTCAACATCAAGTATAAAACATGGAGCATAAATCATGTTGTTGACTTCCTCAGTTTCCCTCTTGTTGTTTCACTCACCACATTTCTCCATTCTTATGGGCATGAGGCATCTGAGTGGCCCCAACTTTATCAGCGTGACCTTGAATTTTCCACCACCTATTAGCTCTTGGGTACATGCATGAATGTCAACGATTTTCACATCCAGGATGGACTGTTATGCCATCTGGGCCACCTTTGTGTTCCCACAAGTGAGTGTGTAAAGCTTATTTGGGAGGCTCACTATAGTCGGATGGCAGGACATTTTGGCATGGAGAAAATTGTGATCGTTCTATAGAAACATTTTTATTGGCCAAAAATTCGACAAGACATCAGAAATTATATCAAATATTTCACTATGTGTGCCATTTCCAATCCATCCATCAAGAAGCAAGGCTTATACACCCCTCTTCCTACTCCCAAGAAGCCTTGGGAATCCATCTCGATGGATTACATATTTGGCCTTCCATCCACCAATCATGGAAATAATTGTGTGTTTGTGGTGGTTGATTGGTCTTTGAAGATGGCCATTATCATTTCCTACAAGAAGAGCATCGCAGGGACAAATACTGCCAATCTCTTCCTTGAACGGGTGTGGGTCCATTTTGGGATACCACATACCATCACCTCATATCGAGACATCATGTTCCTCGGCATATTTTGGTCGAGTCTCTGGTCAGTGTTGGACACCAAGCTCACTAAATCCACTACTTTCTACCCCAAACTGATGTCCAAACAGAGGTAGTCAATCAGATGATTTTTCACATCCTACGCATGTACAACTATAAGAATACATGTACATGGGATGAGAGTCTTCCCTATGTTCATCAAAGCTACAACAGGGCTTTCCATAGCTCCACTGGCCATAGCCCATTTCAGGTGGGGATGGGATTCCAACCCTTCGGTCCCATTGATGTTGCACTACTTCTTGCAACTACACAGGCAGAATCTTCCCATGTTTAGTCTAAGGTTGACAAAGCCACCAGATTCATTGAGAGGATTCAACACATTTGCCAAAAGGTCCATGAGATTTTTCATAAATCCAATGCTAAGTACAAACACCGCCATGATCAACATCAGGTATCCCACCAGTTTCAGGTGGGAGACAAGGTCTGGTTAAATTTGCAGAAAGACCACCTTACATGGCCCCATCGTAAGCTCTTCCCACTTCACTATGGGCCTTAAACTATCACCAAGGTTGTGGGTAGCAATTCTTTTGAGCTCAACACTCCACCCTTCCTTGGCTTGCACCCAATGTTCAATGTGGACCTCCTTCGGCCATATTTTCCACCATTGTTCAACACCTCAGAGATCACAAAACATTTGACACCAACATAGCTCAAACCTAACTACATGGAACAAGAATCCACTAATCAGATAGTGGACACAAAGGTCAAGGGCACTCACCAGCAAAGGATCCAACTTTATCGGGTTGTCAAGGAAGGGCAACTCCTGCACCAAGGAAAGTGGCTCACCCAGGGCCAAATTCAGCATAAGTTTCCTCACCTGATGGGGGCACTCAACATAGTGGAGACCATTTCTTCCTAAGGGGGGGTGAATGATCTAGGTGGATATTGGTGGCCACCCACCTATTCCAACTGGCTCATCTTGACAGTTTTTAGTTCAACACGTTTCTCTATAATGATGAAATTTATTTGTAATTATGGGTTCTACATTTTTGGGGCTATATTGAATCCCTACACAACATCCAGGTGGATATTGGTGGCCACCCACCTATTCCAACTGGATTATTTTGGAAGTTTTCATATCAGTGCATCTTTTTGTACTTCCAGGGCCATTTTGGGGCCCTAAACAATGTTTTTTTTTTTTTTTCCAAAGTCAAACTATAGACGAAGTTAGAGTTTGATGACATAATGTGTATTTCTCAAAAATACCTTTCCAATGGGCTATCACACACCTAAAAAAGAGTTCATATGAAAAATGTACGACACTGGGAAGTTGAGGTACCAACTTACCCATTGGGGCCCACATAACTTTTGTCGTTTCATCTCCTAGGGTTAGGTTTTTGGATGTCTAGGGTTTGGGAATTCATGAGTAATGTTAAAAATTCCTCTGGAGCCTCATTGTAATCATTCTTCTTAGATGGATGTGCGTAGCAGCCAGAACTCTTCTTAGAGATAACTACCATTATTCGAGCAAGTTGTTTCAAATCTGGAGTTTTACAGTTTCAGCCTATTGTGTTTTATTCAATAAAATTTATTGTTCAGTGGATATCTCTTGTTGTTCTCCTTATCTCTGAGTTATGGTATTCAATTTATTATTCATTTTGTCCCACTCATAAATTCATATCACCACCTAAACTCTAAAAAGGGGTCAATCTAAAACCACCACCTGCAAACCCTAAAACCTCTTCCCTTACATTTCTATATCAAAAACCGATCATAGTAAAACCAACACCAAATTTACCCTCTCAAAGTTGAGTTGACTAACCTAATGGATCTTGAGGTACTATTTTGTTCAAGGATCTTGACCAGTGACTAATAAACCTATTGTCAACCTCTGACATTTTTAATTGAAAAATATAAAAGGAGTTGTCCTTATCTATCATAAATGTTAGATCCAACATGTTGAGGGATAATGAAGAAACTTCTTAAGATCACTTGTCCAAAATATTATTGTAGGATGAAGAAACTAGATTTTGAAATGAATCAAGATAGGCTATAAAATCACAAATTAGATCATCCTCGGTCTTATCCTTAAAGGTTTAAGATTTTTCAAGTGTAAGTAATGGTTGAACAACTTATTTATCACTATCCTTGTTATTGGAAAAATCGGTAAGTGTGGACACAAACTAATGTCCCTAGTTTCACCCTGAAACTAGAACAAAACAAGATAGTACACTAAACTTTCCTTGGATTTCAGATATCGAATAAGAAGAGGATCCAAAACATACCTTTTAAATTTCGTAGACCTGACCTCACCAATGTGATCTCAGCTTCGTCTTAGGGCTTATGGAGAATAATATGCAAAGAAACACAATCCAACAAAGACAAGAATAGCAGATTCTATTCGATATGAAACTATGTATGTGATCAAGGAATCATACAATATGGACAAGTAACGTTCATATAGGAAAGAAAAGTATATCTGTATTAAAGAATGTGGAAGAAAGTTACAACCAGATGCCTTGATGTTGTCATGTTCCTTCCAATAGTTCCTTGCTTCCTACACACTTCTACTTCATGGGTTCTGATACTAGAGATATGATAGCTACTTATGATCTCATCTTGACAAAGTGAATCTCAAAGCCAACATACAAGCTCCAAAAACTCCAAGATACAAAACTCAAGAACTAGCCATTCCAAAAAATCCAAAAGCTAACTTTCCCCATGAGAACTCCCCTCCTTTTATAAGTTGAAAAGGACAGGGTGAGGAGGTTAGTATGATCCCAAGATATCATTGATGAGACTCAGATCCAAACCGATTGGAGGCCACTTCACCCTTGAAGATTCTCTTCTAGAACTTTCAAAAAATTCTTGTTTTTCCTTCGTACGGAAAATCACCGCACCCTTAGAACTGAGCAAATTGCGATGACATCGCAGGCCATTGTGGTGTATTATTCGATGATCCTAGATCATTTCACCCTTAACACTGATCAAGGTGCGATGATCCCTTTTCATAAGGATTTTACATGGGAAAATATAATTTCATCTCTCTGGAAATATTCATCTTCATTCTTCTTCAGGGATTAAGGAAATTGATCCTTCTAAAGACAAAGGATAGGTTTACATCGTTAACGGTCATAGGGGTGACGAAAATAATGTATAATAGTGAGCCCCCCAAAGTATGAAGTTAGAATAGAGTGATAACTAAAATACTTTGTCGAGTGTGTGTTGGGAACAAAGAACACGTCGGTTGGAAACCTGCCAACAAACAAGGAAATAAAGTACAATAATATATCATCACTAAGGTAGGAATTCCCATACTCATAATACAAATGACTCAAAGCATAAATTCCAACATGCAAAGATCCATGTCAAGTAAGACAGGTCATGGCCACCAAACATACAATGTGGATCCATGCCAATATGACTCAAATCTTAACATAACCACCAAAAATACATTTTGTATCTATGTGTTAAAGACTCAAATTTGAACATAGCCATGAGACATACTCTGTGGATCTATACAACAATACAATCTGAATGTACTCCAATGCAACCTGAATCTATCATAAAATATCCACGGTCTTCATCTCCACCACTCTATAGTACGAATCTAACCATGCGAATACATGTGTTGAAGTCAAACATGGTAGAAACCACTTGATTACTGGTCATTAGTGTATACCGTTAACAAGTGTGAGGGAAATCACCATTAATGTTAATGACTCCCAAGGCACACTAGTACAATCCAACGGGTGTGAATTTTGTATCTGAAGTCGAACACTCAGCGAAATCTCCCAATCAGGGGTCAATAATGAAAACCCACTATCGAAAGTGAGGAAATCTTCCATTGAGGCATGCAAGTTCCAAGGTACCAATTAGTTTCTAAGTCTAATTCCTGGATAATGAGTTGAATTCAACAAGAAAAGACTCGTCACGGGAGGGCCTTAATGTATCCCCCATCAATGACATGAAATATGTAACAGATTTGAGGTAGATCAGAGTATGAAGTGATTCGAAACTGACTCAGGGAAGGTCGACGCAATGGAAAGCTTAAGGACTGCAGAAATGGTTGATGCAATATAAGGCTTTCTGGGTTGAACTTCTCTTTGAACATATTTACGACATGACAATTGTCTTGGAAATACTAACTCAACAACAGGGATCACAAACCAATTTGTAATCTTATAAAGGAGTATGATTAGGAGACAAGTGGATTTTCCAACCTAGACACAAGGTGAGTGAAAGGGTGTCATGTTCAAAAGAGACTCTTCCATAGAATACAGGTTTAGATACATTTCTTTCCCAATTTTTCCCCCACCATTTCTGGCGAGTACCTGTTTATTTTTACACAAGCTTGAGGAGGATAACATATGCTTGAACTCTAAGCTCATCCTTCGAATGGGTCCCTCAGAGTATGTTTAACGAACCCTAGGAAGGAGTGGTTCGGTCCCATATGGGTCTTTCGATGTTTGTTTTATGAGTCCAAAGAAATAAAATTCAGTGGTCTTTTCATATTTATGAAGTTTGAAAAGAACTTAAAGAGAACTCCAAAATGTCATTTTTCATAAAATAGTCTGTTGAGACTGAAAAAAGAGATAATCTACCACTCAACAGATGCTTTCTTCAAATACTTTAATGAGCATGAAAAGAACAAGATCGCTTGGAAATCTTTTCATGTTTAGAGAGTATGAAAATATCTTAAAGGGAACTCCAGGGGGTTCCTTTTTCATATAACCTTTACGAGTTCGAAAAAGTGATAAAAGTTTACTCGGTTACTTTCTCAGGTATTTATGAGCATCAGAAAGAACAAAGACTAGGCTCATGATTTTTTTCATTTTTACGCAATCTTAAAACAAAACAAAACTATGTTTGGGATAGATTTTATTTTTACACAAGATTAAAACTAGCCAAAACTATGCTTGGACCTGGTTTCATTTTTACACAAGCTTGAAACAAAACAAAACTATGCTTACAACTTCCCAATGCATAATCCAAGGATGGTTGGTACGTATCCCCCAACTTAAGAAGCTAGCAGCTTAACTTCAACATGAAGTCCAGAGGTTGTAAGCATTTCCCCCCGAGATTTGTTGCGTCTGATGGCATAGGAGAATGAAATGAAGCTTCAAATACTATATGTAACGAAGTACTTGACTCAATCAAAGAGGGGAAAAACTATTTCATTTTTTAACGAGCTTGACACGAGAACATGAACTATGCTCAAGAATCCAGGTTCAATCCCTAGACCTCTGTTTCATTTTTTAACGAGCTGGACATAGAAACAAGAACTATGATCGTAAGCTTTGTTTCATTTTTTAACGAGGCTGCTACAAAGAAGAAAAACTATCCTAACAGCGGGTTTCATTTTTTAATGAGCTTGAAATCAAAAAACCATGCTCAAAAATCCTCTTCTTGATGATGGCTTCCAAGAAGATAATGCTCTGGAAGGACACCATGTCAAGGGACAAAACTCGGTCATGGGTTCCAAGAGATCTTCACTTGACAAAAGAAACACTCTCTGGAAGGACACCATGTTGAGGTTCGCAACAGGGGTATGGAGATTAGGATCTAATAGCCCTATCGAAGAGATCACCATGTCAACTACTGGATCTAAGTCATAAGAGATTGACCTTACAGGGATAGGCTCATCTACATTGGCAGCTGAAGGCATGGGAAGCATGGGATATACCATTTTCATATAAGAACCATTTAGGGAGGTCATTGAGTTGACGATCAAGTCAGTACCAATAAACAAAATTTGATCAATAGTCACCACTCTTCCATTGTGAGGGAAAGATATCACACAAAAAAGAGTGGACATGATAGCTTTCATGGAATAGACATAATCTCTCCCAAGGAGTAAATCAAAATCCAAGGGATAGTGGACTACCATGACATCAATAAAGACATTTTTCCCTCCCAAAGTTATGGGAAACTGAGGAAGGGTCCCTAAAGGTTTACTGGTTCTTCTGTTGAAATCCAACAGATTCTGCATAACTGGCATAAGCTAAGGACATTCCAAAGCTTGTCAAGCAATAGAGGAAAAACTAATAACGGACACACCTTCGTCTATCAGCGTCTGAGGAACGTCTCGACCACAAAATTGTACTGTAATCCTGAAAGAAATGTGAGAGGGAAGATGAGGTCTAGTTAGTGCACCCCAATCAAAAAGGATGGCCTCGTTACTTGGAGGGGGTTCCATGGGAGAACGAGGAATTCCTCCCAGCATGGTAGTGTCTGTATCAACAAGAAAAACATGAGCAATATATGTAATACCCCAAGGATGAGCCCTGTTGAACTTATGAATTGTAAACATATTTTGTAGGCTAGTGAGCCGAGTATTGATAAGCTGGTGGGCTTATGTGTTTTTTGGGCCGGAGAGCCTAAGTGTTAAAGGCTAGGATCTTGTTTTTGTATATGTAATTATGCAAAACATTAATAAAATATAAACATCGTTGTGTGTCGACCGACCATGAAGAAAAAGTGATGGGGGACTAAGCTTCCACAAGGCTAGGTAAGGGAGAGGGGGCTGAAAGGTTGGAAGAGGGGATAATATTGAGGGCTTAAGTCCTTGAATAATAATTTATTATTATTCCAAAGTGGTGTGAAAGGCATATTTTTATCCTAAGTTCCTGGAAAAAGGGAACGCATACTTGATGGAGTGCATGCATCTTCATGGGCGACATGTGTCGGCCCAGGCACATGCAATTTAACCTAAGAATTGATCTGTGATGAGGGTTTGTCTCCATTCTTGCGTCCGCTGTCTAAACTGTGTTTCCTCTGTGTCTGATCTCTCCATACCTCATGCAGCTATGAAACTCGAAACCGTGAGGCCAACCTAGAATGTTTTCTTGAGAAGCCGAGGCATCCTCCATCTGAACTATTTGAGACTATGTTCGATCTCTGCATTGATTCCTTGTCACGCACCCTGAAAACCAATGGAAAACCCATGGACTGAGCCATGTCTCCTGTGTAACCTGTGAACCCATTTTATCCACACTGCAAATCCGATTCCGTGCTTAACCGTTTGGGTTGCTCTCTTCTGTGAAACCTAAGCATACCGTAATTGTCTATGTCGTGTGTGTTATAATAGTGGCATGTTGTGGCCACGCAGTCCCTTAGCTGAGTGTGAACTGTTTCCGTCATTTGTTCCTTGTTGAGCCTTGTTGTTGTCCTCCTTGTGCTAGAATGGAGTTGAAGAAGTAGATTTTTAGGCCTATGTTCAACACTCTCTCCAGGTGAGAGAGGTGGTTGTGGTTGAAGAAGCAGGTTGTCAATCCTGTGAGAGACTCTCAAGCCTGTGAGAGACTCTCTCCAGGTGAGAGAGTGCGCGGAGGAAGTAAGAACTCCTGGAAGGGGTCTTGTATCTGCCACAAAGCTCGGAGAATTCAAGTCCAGCCTGTTGTTGAATCCCAAGGAAAGGGAGGTCTAGCAACCGAAGGACTGTCCGGTGTGACAGTGAAGGTGTATGCTCCTAGGGTGGGACAGGCATGTGGGGAATGAGAGTCTGTGAGCAGTGGGCATAAGTGGCTCCTGGGAGAGAATCCATCCTCATAAACTATGTGTCTTCCTATTGACCTTTCCTAGCCTAGGATTCTCTTGCCTGGTGGAGCTTAGTCCCAACTCGGGGGTGACCTACTGCTGAGAGTGATGAGTAGCTCGGTCTAAGGCTGAGAGGTTTGTGGAAGGTCTGCACGCAGTTGGTGGTGTTATTCCAGTTAAAAGATAAGTATTAATTGTGTACTTAATTTATATGTTATGCATGCCTGTGTCTTTGAAATGTATCATGTATTCCATTGCAATTATGAATTACTGTTAATTCCATTATTTTTGTATGTTAGCAATAATCCTATGATTACTCTGTATTGTTTTGTTAATTTTCATTAAATATGCATGTTATATATATATATATATATATGAGATTGTTCTGCATAGTAGCATTTCCCGGCAGTGGAGTTGATGGTCAGGGACGTTACAATATGGTATCAAAGCCAAGGTTTCAACGTTGAGCCTGAATGGGCCATGTCAATGGAAGTTGAAGTGAGAGTTCAGAAGGAGTTGTTGTCGAAATGGACAAAACTCAAGTTCTGACCCAATGTTTCAAGTAGAAATTGTGTTAAAAGGAACCAATTTCGAACCTTAGAATGTTTTTGAGTGCCAATGGGTTACTTGGTCATGTTACGAAGGTCAAGAGGAGTAGCAGTAGAATAAAACTGCAGTCGGCTTGGTATTTAACCATAGAGAGAGAGAGAGAGCTCAACACTTGGGGTGTGGGAGTCATAGGATCTGTTCGGAAGGAAAGGAAAAATCTTTATGACCGTTAGAACTGGAGACAACACAGAAGGGTTAACCTAGGAAGCCCTTCAGACTTTGCGACATTGGAGAAGCTTGATGCAAAGGTATGAGAAAGTCTGAAAACCAAAGCGTCGAAGTCCCAAAGGAGATCTACACTATAGATCGTAGGAAAAGAGCTTGACCATTGGATCAAGCAAAGGATTAGATCATGATTTCGAATTTTGGGAGAATTAAAGTATGTTGAGGGGAGAACTTCCGAAGTCCAAAGTTCTGAAGTGAGAGTAGGCATGGTGGGGTCAGATGACATCACCAGAGGTGATGTGGACCTTCGTAGCCATGTGCCACCACTTGAGTTGGTGACATATGTACCATGTGGACCCGGGGTTCGAAATTTCAGAATTCGAATGACAGAAAGGAAGCAAGTGTGAGAACTTTCGAAGCTCTGAACTTCCAAAGTCTCAAAGTCCTAGAACTTAGAGGCCTGAAGTTCCATAGTGTGTGTTAGTCATTGGATGTTGGGTAGACGTGGACTGTTGAACCACTCTACTTCGCGAGTTCAGTAACTCAGAACTCTGAGAGATCGTTGTTTTGTGCTTTGAAAATATTTTTAAGTCGAAGGTCGAAGGCCTGAGTAAGTGCTTATTGATCTAGTGCTTGGTCATGACCCATGGTCACGTGGGCTGGGGACTGAGAGAAAGGGGCTAGTGCCCAAAAACTTAGCAGGGCAGAGCTACGAAAGAATAAATCTATGGGGATTCTTGATTGAATGAGAATCACAGAGAATGAAAACTAAACGTTTTCTTGAATCATGTTTGTTTATGAATGTTGTGGGATTCGTCAAGGAATCATGACCTGAAAAATTATGGTTGTCTTCACATTGTGTTTGCAGAAGTTTAATGAGTTCCAGAACCGATTAGAGATTCCACTGAGCTCAAAGAAATGGAAGAGGCACAGATTGCTTCTAGTTCAGAGAATGACATAAAAGGCATGGATGTTCATTTTGGAGTTGAAAGGTCGAACTCCAATGGGCATGGGGAAGAGATAGATAAGGAAGGGAATATGATGAAAATCATTGAAAGATTGTAGAAAGATGCCCAAAATCACCAAGAAGATAGTAGAAATCTCATGAAATCTAAGGAACAGCAGGGAGAATTCAACTTAAAGTTGATGAAGAGTCTGGAGAGAACAGAAAAGAAGTTGGACAAGGATAGAGACTCGAGCAAAATAGAGAGTCACCAGAATTCTGAGGGAAGAAGATCAAGGAGTGTTGGTAGACACCATCATCACTCCCAAGGTCACTCCAAGAGGAGGGCACGCAGTAGTTCAAGCCCATCTCCTACCAAAAAGCACAAAATATCTGGATTGGATGAACTGAAGGGAGAAATGAAAAATATTAAGCCTCCTAAGTTTGATGGAGAACATAAGAAGGAGGAAGATGTCGAGACATGGTTGTTTGGCATGAGAAAATATTTCCAACTACAAAATTATTCCTCTCATGTAGAAGGAAGAATTGTGATGTATCAACTGAAAGGAAAAACATCCATGTGGTGGGATTAGCTTGTGTAGGTGCAGCACATTAGAGAGAACGATATCACTTGGAAAGAATTCAAGAGATATTTCGAGAATAAATACTTGACTAAAATATATTATGAAAGAAATATGAAAGAGTTCTTTGAACTCAAGCGCGGTAGCATGACCATTGATGAGTATGAACAAAGGTTTTTGTAGTTACTAAAGTATGTTATGTTCATAAAGGATGAGACTGTCAATATTCAAAGGTATCTGAGTGGACTGCCACCTTCCATCGATGACAAGATCCAGTATGATGACCCTAATACTATGGAAGAAATTATAAGAAGAGATAAATGCTTATATGAGAAGCAAAAAGAGAAGCCTACTTTTTGGAAGGCTTGGGAAGACAAGAAAAAAATCAGGATGGATTAGAGGAAGAAGGGAACTAAGCCACCCTTTTTTAGAAACAGTCCTCAAGGACATCCATCTTTTAGAGAGCCCAAGAAGGATAAAGTGGGTGGGAAAATGCCAAGATCGCCACCTATGGAATGTTGGGGTTGTAAAGGAAACAATAGGTACAGAGATTGCCCCCATAGAAATGACAAAGTGAGATTTGTCCACAATGTTCAGAAGGCTGAAATAGTGGAGGACATGGGCAGTAGAATACCCAGGATCTATGCAGCCCTGGACAATAAGCAAGCAAGATATCAATCGCACATGATTGAAGTGGAAGGTGTGATTAACAACAAACTATTTACTATTTTAATTGATTCAGGGGCTAGCCATAGTTATATAGATCCTAGAGTGGTGGAAAGTTTGCAATTGTCGAGAAGGAAATATGAAAAGTCTTGGTTAGTGCAGCTGGAAACAGGAACGAAGAGGAAAGTCACTGAGTTAGTTAAGTCTTTTCCTGTGGACATGAATGTGTTGGTTGTGGAGCCTGATTATCTTCCTGATTCAGAGGTCTTTTACTTTCAGCCGTGTTTATACCCCATGAAGTATTTACACCCCAGATGTATGTACACTCTTCCACGTAGGGGAGTGCAGAGGGGGGGTACCCTCTCTGCGGGGTCCAGGGGGGCTATCCCCCCAGCTGGGGGGTCTAGGAGCAAGTGGGCCCCCAACGGGGGTTCGGGGGAAAAGCCCCCGAAGGAAAAATTGCCTTGTAAATGTATATTGTAATTTCATTGTAAATCTAGACCGTTCATTATAAGGTCGAAGATCTAACGGTAGAGATTATGTTAGGTTTTTTTTTTGCCCTAGAAGGCAACCCTCTTTTATGAGGGAAATGTATTGCGGCTATGGTTGATGGTGAATATTGTATTCTAAGAGAGGAGACTATGAGAGAAAGAAGAGGAAGTTACAGCGGGTTTTGTTGTAGGTTGTATCCCTTCATTTGCTGGATAATAATAAAGGAAGGACCTGGCAATTTCTCTAGTGGACGTAGCCCACACTAGGTGAACCATGTAAATCCGTGTCTCTCTTGTATTGTGTATCTTCTGTGTTTTGTTTCCGCATTTGTTTTATTTTATTGCTCCACGATCTTGTTTTTCTAACAACTGGTATCAGAGCGAAAGGTAACTTACAGGAAAAGAGGGTTCCTGGTTCGAGTGGGACAAATGTCAGAAGATGGAAAGTTTAGGGTTGAGAAATTTAATGGCCAAAACTACCAGTTATGGAAGATGCAGATGGACGATTATTTATATCAAAAGGATCTATTCCTACCATTGGGTGGAGTAGCAAAGAAGCCGATGGCCATGAAGGACGAAGAATGGGAGATTCTTGACAGAAAGGATCTAGGAACGATACGGCTGAGCCTGGCTGTTTCGGTGGCTTTCAATATTTCCAAAGAAAAGACAACGAAGGATTTGATGGATGCATTGGCCAAATTGTATGAAAAACCCTCGGCATCCAATAAGGTATTTCTAATGAAGAGATTATTTAATATGAAGATGTCAGAAGGTGGGTCTGTTGTAGATCATTTAAATGAATTTAATACGGTTACTAATCAACCAAGTTCTGTAAAAGTGGACTTTGATGATGAGGTCAGGGCTTTTCTAATCTTGTGCTCATTGCCAGAAAGCTGGAACAGCTTGGTCATGGCCGTAAGTAACTCTGTCTCTGGTTCAAATACTTTAAAATTTGATGATATTGTCGGTGTTATCCTTAGTGAGGAAATGCGACAGAAAAGAACAGGTGAGACATCAGGTAATGCGTTGAACATGGAGAACAGGGGAAGACAAAAGGTTAGAGGAAAGGGCTCAGGGAACCGTGGAAAATCTAGGAAGGGCATATCCAAATCCAGACTTGGAAAGATAGAGTGCTAGAATTGTGGAAAGAAAGGACATCTGAAGAAACACTACAAAGCTCCAAAGAAACAAAGAAATGGACAGCAGGAGAGAAATCAAGAAGCAAATGTAACAGGTGATGTGTTACAAGATGCTTTGATTCTTTCTGTAGATAATATTTCTGAGTCTTGGGTAGTAGATTCAGGGGCTTCATTTCATGCCACACCCCATAGGAAACATTTTATAGATTATGTTCAAGGTGATTTTGGATAGGCTCATTTGGGTGATGATGCACCATGCAAAATTGTTGGAATGGGAAAGGTAAAAATAAAGCAACGAAATGGAAACCAATGGTTGTTGAAAAAGGTAAGACATGTTCCAAATTTAAGGAAAAAATTTATTTCAACAGGGTAGTTGGCAAGTGAAGGTTGTATATCCATATTTACAGATAAGACATGGAAAGTCATCAAAGGATCATTGGTGATAGCAAAAGGAGAGAAGGTAGGTACATTGTATTTATGTACTGGTAATACTGACTCTTCTATATCTTTAGCTTCTACAGGAGTGCATACAGCACTATGGCATAATAGGCTGGGACACACAAGTGAGAAGGGTATGCATATCCTTCACAAAAGAAATTTGTTGCCAGATCTTAAACAAATTGATTTAGACTTCTGTGAGCATTGTGTTTATGGAAAACAAAAGAGAGTCAGATTTCTCAGAGTCGGAAAAGAAAAGAAGAATGAAAGGTTAGAGCTTGTGCATACAAATGTATGGGGACCATCTCAGGTATCATCTCTTGGTGGCTCTAATTATTATGTTACTTTTATTGATGATGCAACTAGAAAAACTTGGGTTTATTGCATTCGACAAAAATCTGATTTTTTTGATACTTTTAAGAAATGGAAAGCTTTAGTTGAGAATGAGACATGAAAAAGTTTGAAGTGTCTCAGATCAGATAATGGAGGTGAATATTGCAGCAAGGAGTTTGATGATTACTGTTCATACCATGGGATTTGTAGAGAGAAGACAGTTCCAAGAACACCACAAGAAAATGGTGTGTCAGAAAGGATGAACAGGACAATCATGGAGCGTGCAAGGAGTATGAGATTGCATGCCAGTTTTC